>JAFMPE010156708.1:39071-66452 GCA_024759925.1 Ficus religiosa
GTTTCTCTCTCTAGATGGAAGTTTCTCTCTCTAAAATAGTGAAAATAGTTTTAAATCAAGTTAAGATATTATATGAAGATTTGGGTTTTAAAATGGGTGGGGGATTAGGCGGGAAAGTGAAAAAAAAAAAAAAAAAAATAAGATTTAGGCTTGTCTGAGGGTATTTTTGACTTTTTACATCTATCTTAATTGATGGTGATGACGTGGCAGTGCTAGGAATGAAAGTAAATAAAAGTGGTATCAATTTTAATAATATTTTTTTCACAAGTGTAAAAAATGAAATTAACCATTTTTTTCAATATAAGACTTTATTGTTTCCACTACCTAATAGTAATAGAAAAAATATTATAATCTCTCTAACACACTGAGTCTGAAAAGTCCATCTTTGACAATAATAATACTAATAATAATAAACCATGAAAGTCGCAAGTAATCCTTCCCTCTTTCCCAAAATAAACAAAAAAAAAAAAAAAAAGTCCGTCTGCCTTAGCCTGTCCAGCTAGGTGTCAATTTTTTTTTTTTTTTTTTTTTCAAAGAGTCAATAAGTGAAGACAAACGGTGTATTCATTTTTTTTTTTTTTTTGGGTAATATTCCATGTTAACTATATCAATAACACTTTTTTCTTCAATCTCTTCCTTTCCATGTTAACTTCCCAAAAAAAAAAAAATCCCTTTTTTATTTATTAAACTATTTTTCATTTATAAACAATTCCCTTAAATGAAAGAAACCTTAATTCCATATGAGATGTTGATGAAAATTCTTCAAACCTTTTCCGAAATCGTCATAATTAATAGTATTCAACAATCAAATATTTCTTGTAAATATGAACCTTCAATATTTTCATGGACATACACTTCTCATTTGAACGTGGCAGGCAATTTCTTCCAAATACTATATCAATCATCCAAAATGCTTAAATCCACATATACTTATAAATAAAAAAAAATAAAAAATAAAAAAAAACTCCACACACACACACACACACACATATTCACATATATCCAATGAGAAGAGAGTTTTCAATGTATATATACATAGATATTATTCCCCCTCTGGATCTTAGAAGATCTTCTTCAGAGCTTCTTCAATTTCGTTTTTCTTCTTTCTTTCTTTCTTTTTTTTTTTTTTTTTTTTTTAAGTGGTTTGAGTGAGTTCGTACGTAAGATTTTTTTTTTTTTTAAACGGTCATTCGGAGGTAAGTTTCAGTAGTACTGGTAGAAAAGGGCCAAAAAAAAAAAAAGAATAAAAAAGAAGGTGCTAGATCCCTTTTTCATAAATTTAAAAAAAATAATAAAAATAAAAAAGAGAGAGATTGGGAATTAATTGTGAAAATTAATAATCTCGATAGAGACATGCATGGAAATTTAATTGGAATATTATATTTTATAGGCACTATTTTTCTCGATCATATACCCTTTTAAGAATCTTCGTGATATATATCTACACACACACACACACACACACAATCAAGCCCAAATCGGATCTTTTATTGCAACAACAACGAAAGAAAAAAGCGAATTTGATGATCAAAGACCACTAACTATGCTTTCGAGTTTCAAGCTTGTTTTCTCTGAGGTCCAAATTTGTGCTCAACATATATTAATTATCACCACACAAAAAAAAATATATATATATAAGTTTAAAAAAAAAAAAAAACAGTGGTCCAATAGTTAAAGATTTTGGTGATTGTGGCTCTATTTTTTTTGGTAATTATATATGTGATTTTGATTTATTCAAATGTCAATTTTTCTAAATGGTAAATGGTTTAACTTATATAAAGGTCACGAGACTAAATGACAGCTAACGTTCAATTTTTTTCGTTTTAACCCCACGTGTGAGTCAACCAACGAGCACAAATAATTAACATCATTAAAAAAGTTGGTATTTCAATTTAAAAAGTACTAAAACTACAATTTATGATAAGTTCAGGGAGGAATGTTGTATGATTTAAGATCTACAAGATAAAGTGAGACAACCTCTATTATTTAGAAATCTAAAATTTGAAATTAACCCAAGAAATATAATGTTTTTTTTCTGTTAAAAAAAAAAAAGAAAAAAAATGTGAGGTTTAATATGAAAATTTTATGGTGGGAATTGTATATTTACCCTACTGATAGACACGGTTGTTTTAATCATTTAATTAACTTTTCAATGATTTGATGTGCGAGTGTCCATGTTAACAATTTGGAGCACACAAAAATTGTGAATTTATTCCTGATCATTAAGTTATTAGGTTGTTAGGTATTTATATATGAGTTGCTCATTTCTTGTCTTTAGGTTAATTTTTGTCTTTTATTTGAAATTGATTTATATCCAAACTTATATTTAACAATAGGTTCTGTAGATTACAATTTAAAATATGCAGTTCCTATGACAATTTTTTTTTTTTTTAACTAAAAACATATTTAAAAAAGGCCATGATTGCACAAATTCATTTTTTCACTATATAATTTACACTTACAAGGTAACGAATTAACTATCTATTTCACAATATTAATTACAGCTACCAAGATTATTTGGCAAGGTTCCAACAAAATGCTAAATTTGCTAGCCGTTTGCTTTCTAATTCTTCCTTAAAAAAAAAAAAAAAAAAAAAAAAACATGTGTGTACATTGCATATTCTCTCACGTAGAGTAAAATAGTTCAAAGTTAAATGATCAGTGGGCATCTTTTTTGTAACTAATTCGCAAAGGTATCACTTCATTTGTGTCTGTTAATAGTTGCCCCTTAATCAAGCCAAAACAGTGGGGTCTCTCTCAAATCTCTCCTCGAAAGATTCTTGTACACAGGACAACCTACGTAGAGAGTTCTAGAAAAGCATCCCAAAAAATAAAATAAAATAAAACAATATAAATGACTGTAACACGTCGAAGGAGTGCGACAGCTGCAGCTGATGTACACAAAATAATTAAATAATAATAATAATAACAATAAACTGTGGCTTTGTTGTGACGAACTATTTGTCCACGTGGATGTATCTCCATTAATGCCTCTCAAGACCACAACTTTCATTGGAGCACCAACTCTATACCTTGTCAAAATTCCAAGACCATGCTTTGACCTTGCATCAGCGTGCTCCAGCCAGGTGTACGTTAGATATATACATAGTTGTCGTCTCCTATTCATACCCTTATAAACTTTTAATTATAATTAGTATAATCATGTTACTAAATTCTAAAAAAAAAAAAGGTTATATTTTTCTATTAAAAGAAAAGAAAAGAAGTAGTTACAAGATTTTAAATAAAATATTATAATTACTCAAGACATGTTCTATAGGTTTATATGAATAGGGGTAGCAATTCGTGTCACGTGTCAGGTTCGTGTCGCGTTAGAGTCATGTCGATTTTTTTCTTCTCCGACCCAAACACGACCCGTGATACGAAAACGACTTCAAACCGCAACACGAACACGACACGAACCCGTTATGGGTTGACACAACACCAAATTGACCCGCGACACAAAATTGATCTGAAATTAACACAAAATTGACCCGCGACACGAGATTTGACCCGAAATTGACCAATATTTGACCCGAATTTGACATGAAAAAAAAAAATTGTGTCGTGTTCGGGTTCTACGAGTCCAACCCGAACACGACCCGTTTTTTTTGTGTCAATTTCGGGTGATCCGATTTTGATCCGACTCCTATTTTTCCCAACCTAAATCCGCAAAATTCGTGTCATTTTCGAATCGTGTCATCATGTCGCGATCCGTATTACCACCCCTACATATGAATGTTACAAATTTTGTTAAATAATGTGTATTTTTAATTATTAGGGTGCTAAGTAATGATGCTGTCCCATTTTAGCATTATTTGCCTTTTTAATACATCCTTAAATTCCTCTATAAATACGTGCCGATGCTACACAAGACTGGCCGTGAGAGACGCAACAACCATAATCTTTGAACATCTTTTTCTCATTTTTCTTTGAATTTTGATAAGACACAACAAATACACACTACACTAGTATTGTCGCAGTTAGGACTAGATATCATGATACATAACATGGCAACCGAGCTCTTGTGCACGAGCCCTGGATGCTTCTTCACACACAAACTCAGTACATCACAAAGTGCACGCAGGCCTCTTCAAGGCATTGGCTTCACCACTTCCCGACCCTCTCAGCTGGTCCGCTGTTCCGCCGGTCAAACCTCAGGTTTAACCAACAGACGACAGTCGGCTAATTACCAGCCGTCTTCTTGGAGCTACGATTTTCTGCAGTCTCTAGAAGCTAATTTTCATGTACGAAATGATCTCCTAAACATGCTGTGCTTCTTAAACTTTTTTTTTTCTTTTTTTTTTTTTTTTGGTAACTAGTTAAAACGTTAATTTTGTATGCAGGTTGAAACATACAACGAGAAAGTGGAGCAATTAGAGAAAGAAGTGAAGCGCATTATTAACGAAGAGGACGCTTCATTGATGGCCACACTTGAGTTGATTGATGACATCCAACGGCTGGGATTGGGGTACAGATATGAGGAAGAAATAAGGAAAGCACTTGAAAGGATTTCCTCGTTAGAAGGATTTAATTCCGGAATCGAGAAAAGCCTACACGCTACTGCTCTCGTTTTCAGGCTCCTGAGACAACATGGGCTTAAACATGTTTCTCAAGGTATTAATTTTTGGACCAAATTTTTGTCCCAAATTTTCAAAACAAGATTCGTTCCAGAAAATTTAAGGGAAAATATAAAATAAAATAAAATAAAATAAAGGGCCTCCAATGGCAAGCTTTTGATATTATAACCTTAAAAAAAGTTCACCTTCAAAAAATGAAGTTTATAATGCTTTCTTGGATTCCAAGTTTTCCAGCTAGTTCAGCTGTCTGGAATATAATGGTCGGCTTTAACCATATTTATAAGATTAAGAGAAATTTTTAATCTGTCATGTGGTGTGGTTACATATAAATCTTTTACCTGTAAGTCCGTAAATATATACTTGAAAATAGTTTGAGAAATAAGATTAATTAGATTTAGAACCTTCTTTTTTTATTTTTTTTCAAATGTCTTCATAATTTTTTTTTTTTCCCCAGCTGTTTTAGGTTGTTTTTGCAAGAGACAGGTGTTACGTGGCTTGTGCTCGGTCACAAATCATCTTTTTTTTTTTTTTTCACATATCATGATTTTCTTTTCCATAAGTATGACATAAAGATTAGAATATTTAACTTTTGTCTCGTGCGTTTGGCCGGACAGAAAAGACAAAACCAAAGAAAGAGCACCTTTTTTTTTTATTATTTTTTTGGCTAGAACAAAGAAAGAGTACTTACAAATCAAATATATAGACTGTTCTGCAATTAACTTTTTGTTTTTGTTTTTCCTCTGTCTAAGTTCTTTAAATAATAGTTTTTTTCTATTTAGAAACTAAGGAATTAAATTAAAGACAAAATCGAAGAAAGTATACTAACAGATCAAATAAATAAACTGCTCTGTAAATAACTTTTACTTATTTAGAACTTATGGAATTAATTATTGTCTATCAGTAAATATGGTACGATCGCATAAAAATTCCCACCAAAATTGTTAATAGACACGGTAGGCGATCATTTTTAACATCGGACTTTTAGAAAACTGTGGTTAAATAGGTGATCAATTTTTAAACTGTTTTGATTATCATTATTTTTTTTTTTACTAACAATTTTTTTTTTTTTTTAATCGTTGCAATTTAAGAAGGGTTTGAAGGGAATGAAAATAAAGAAAGGAAAAACAAGTTAAAAGAACATAGAATTCTACAAAAGTAAAAACAAAAAAACATTTCAAAAAATAAATTAATATATAGACAGCCTTTAGCGTTAGAAAGAAATTAAAGATGCTGAGTACCATACTTTACTGATCAATCCATTTAATTATAATTTAAGTTCAAGAAAAAATCAATTTAATTGTACTTTTACTTGTCATAAATATATATATATATATATATTTTGGTAAATATACTTGTTATACAAGTTAAAATAATAACGGTTGTGTTTATTATGACTAAGACAGATATTTTCAAGATCATCAAAGATCAAAATGGCAGTTTCAAGGAATCCCTCTCCAAAGATGTGGAAGGCATGCTAAGTCTCTACGAGGCTTCGCATCTTGCTTTTCAAGGCGAGAGCCTCTTGGACGAGGCCAGGGAATTCACACGGACGCATCTCAATGACCTAATTAGATCTGATGATTTAAGCAAAGACGTCGCGGAGGAAATTAGGCATGCATTGGAGCTTCCTTTGCACCAAAGAATGAATAGGCTGGAAGCTAGACGATACATAGAAGGATATGCTAAAAGGTCTGATGCAAACCAAGTTCTACTCGAATTCGCCAAGTGGGATTTCAACATGGTGCAATCGACACTGCAGAACGATCTTAAAGACTTGTCAAAGTATGTCGATTTACAGTTTGTTATGATAAGAAAGCATGTGTGAAGTACATTTAGTACATAACTAGTCATGAATATTAAGATGTTTCCGCTTAATTTGTTAGCTAGTTTCACATCATGAATTTAACTATTGGGATTGACTTGAAATTTTAATTAGGTGGTGGAAAGATGTGGGATTGACAGACAAGTTGAGCTTTGCTAGAGACAGACTTGTGGAGTCCTTTTTTTGGAGCGTTGGGATGGCGTTTGAACCTCAATATAGCAGGCTCCGCGAAGAGTTAACGAAAGTGTTTGCTTTCGTTACAGTCATCGACGACGTCTATGATGTCTACGGTACTGTGGATGAACTAGAGCTATTGACCGATGCCATTGAAAGGTTGGTGTTATGGCGACTTAAGTCCCCACAAAAACATTTGTAAAATCAGAAAAAATCATGATTAATTTTTGTTTAATTTTTTGATATGTAATTTCAGATGGGATGTCCAGGCTGTGCAAAATCTTCCAGGCTACATGAGGATATGCTTCCTAGCTCTCTACAACACTGTCAACGACTTGGTTTATGAAACTCTCAAAGAGCGAGACGAGTACATTCTTCCCTACATCACAAAAGCTGTGAGAAACTAGCTATGTTCATATTTTACTCGAGAAAATTTTTGTAATTTTTCATTTTGAAAAAAAGATTTTCAGATTAATTTCTGGCCGTGTGGTGACTTTGTTAGATTTTTTTTTTTTTTTTTTTTTTTTTTTAGTGGGCTGACATGTGCAAAGCTTTTCTACAAGAAAAGAAATGGACACAAAACAAGGAAAGGCCAAGTTTTGAGGACTACCTTGAGAATGGGTGGATGTCATCATCAG
The DNA here is from genome assembly GCA_024759925.1 of Ficus religiosa. Lineage (NCBI taxonomy): Eukaryota > Viridiplantae > Streptophyta > Magnoliopsida > Rosales > Moraceae > Ficus > Ficus religiosa. The sequence continues at coordinate 46,283 of JAFMPE010156708.1, forward strand.
GAGGAGTCTTTTTGGTTACTGCATATCTGTTAATGACCCAAGATATCACAAAGCAAGGGCTTGAGAGCTTGGAGAATTACCACAACCTCTTGCGATGGCCGTCTATCATTTTTCGGCTTGCCAATGATTTGGCAACTTCATCGGTATTATATGATCATGATTAGCGAATCTACTTTCCTTTATTTTACTTCTAGATTTCTTAACATATGGCAAAATATGTAACATCGATTCTCTTTTTTTTTTTTTTTTTTTTTTTTTTCCCTACTGTAAAAAATGTAGGCGGAACTCGAAAGAGGTGAAACTAACAACTCAATTTCGTGCATCATGAGCGACACTGGCCTTTCTGAGGAATCTGCTCGTCAACACCTAAGAAATTTGATTGAAGAAACATGGAAGCAGATGAACAAAAACGCAATGTCTGGCGAGTCTCTGTTCACGAAGCCTTTTATGGAGACAGCAATTAACCTTGCTCGGATTGCGCAATGCCAATACCAGCATGGAGATGGGCATGGAAATCCCGACACAAAATCAAAGAACCGAGTTTTATCTCTTATAATCGACCCCATTAAGTAACAAAACAATCTTCTCTTCTTCAAACCGTAATATTTCAGAATACGATGATACCATATAATGATGTTAGAAATAGAAATAGAAATAGAAATATTGAGCTAACAAATAGATTGGAAAAGAACATACATATAAATGATATAATCAACATACCGGATACTATCGCCGGATATATATATATATATAACACAATGTAAGTGTATGTTCTGTAAATATTCCCTTTTGAAGGAAGTATATATAATTGATCCTTTAGTCATTAAAGAAAGAAAATATGTGTGCGCTAATTAATTCATCTCCCTTTATCTAGCTAGTTATTTTTCCAAAAGTACGCAGATCAAAGCTATGATATTTGGCAGATCATTCTTAATCTCTGTTTGAACGCAGTAAATATATCCAAACAAAGTAAATTTTTTGGAGTTTTAGGCCCAGTCTAGTGCAATCCAAATAAATCTTTGTAATTAAGAAAAATAGAATTAGTCGACAGTGATCCAAAGCAAACGCATTCCACATCCTCCACCTTTACACGCGGCATTAATTGTTGCGTTCGTTCACATAAATTTTCTTATGAGGAAAAATAATTAAATAAATAAAAAGATCGAACAGTCATTTTCTACAAGTCTAAGATTAAATTGTAAATTTCTGCAAAAAAAAATAGTAAAATGTGATGTGCTCAGAGGAAGAAAACAAAGACCAACAACCCGAAAACTGCTACAAAAGGGATATCTAAAATCACTTTCAACTCAGTTGTGTTAATCAAGCGTGACAAATCATGCGTGACACCAATAGTGTCTCCAAGGAATTTGGTTATCAAAACACAAGGAATTTGCAGGTTGCTACACCTATTGGAAAAGGATGAACAAAGATGTAAGTAGCTGAAGAGATTCTCCGTTTGCAAAGCGTTTTGTAGAGACAACAATTAATTACCTTGCTTAGCATTTTTCCCACCTGATACTAGATCGAAGAACCAAGTCTTTTCTTTAATAATAGTTCCCAATCAGTAAGAAATCATCCCCTACCTCGTAACATATGGATTGTAAACCTCGACAATCATTCAAGAAATTGAGAAACAACGATGAAACGCTAATATACTAAGAAACGACATGGGAAAAAAAAAATAATAGTAAGAAATGAAATGGAATTAGTTTTTGTATTAAGCATTTTAAGGTCGTACCCTATATCATTTTGGAGTATTGTGCAGTTATATTCTGTCAGATCATCATGCATTTATGCTCAAATCTTATATTTTCTCATGCCAAAGGTCAATTTTTATATGAAAAGTAGGATCTAGATGTCCTTAAAGAAACAATAATGATAATACGCCAACAAAGGTTTAAAACTAGATAGTTACCAATTACAATTTAAAAAAAAAAAAAAAAAAGGACGAAAAATGGAAACAACAACAAAAACAACCGTCCTGAATACAAAAAGGAATGTGACAATGTAAGAAAACGGCTTTAAGAAATCGAGAACAAATCGATGAAATCCCTAGAAATAAAATACAAAATGAAAAATTTTGAAATATATAGTAAAAAAAAAAAAATAAACTGGTAAAAACAAAACAAGGACAAACGACATTGAAATAACATCAAAACCTTAAAACAGAGAAACCAATGACAAAGACTTGGGGGTGAATGTGGAATCCGAAAATGCCAACACGTTTTCCACACATGAGCTCTAGAATTTCTTCTATATAGCAGGCATGGGACATGGTCCCCCTCCTTATATTTAATATGATTTAGGTATTGAAGTAGAAATTTAATTAGGTATGAATGTCCAAATTTCCATGACTAATTCAGATATCATTGTGTCTATTTAACTAAAAGATTTGTCCATGATTTGATCTCTCTCTCCATGAGCAAATTAAAACGTTTTTTAACTTTATTAATTTATTTATTATTACTTTTTTTTTTTTTTTTGGGTGTAATCTCTAATACCTTTCGAACCCTAATAAGAAAAAGGTGAATAAAACCAAAATTAAGGTGAACTCTACTCCACAAGTCAAAATTCAAGAAAATCTATTAACTACTAACGACATTTATAAACGCTTCATGGTCATCAGACATCAACTATACGTTGCTTCACCAGTAAATAATGTTCTTCTTAGTTCAATGTACAAGGAAAAAATAAGAATACAATAACTTAATTACAACTTCCCGTATAAACTACTTCACCTTGATAAATCGGGATGTTCTGTTCAACTAATTTTTTAAAAATAATAATAAAAGCATCGTAATTTGGACCCGTAAAAATAGGTAAAGACTTGGGAAGTTAATTAAGAGAGTAGTGGAGAAGAGAAGTGCCGTCTAAGGAAAAGGTTTCCGGGACTTTGTCTCTTGTCTCATATATATATATATATATATATATATTAATATGATCTCCTTTTTGCAGCAATATCAGGTAACTAAACATTTCATACCGATTGGCATCACCAGCATCTTCTGCGACAAGGCAGGTGTGAAGAATTTTAATGAATTTTAAGTGATTTTTTTTTTTTTTTAAATAAAGTTTTGGTCAGTGTATAACACGCAAGTTAAGGTCGAGAATAAAACCTGCATGATACGTTATGTCAGTGTGAAGGGCTTGATTAAGTCGAGGAGGGTAGGCACAGCACACAAGTTGGTGATTGTAGCAGGACTTGTTGTTTTCTCACCTCCACAGCTTTAATTATCATCTTGTGTAACATTTTTGTCGTCGCACTTATACCACGAACCTTTCTTTTTTACTGATATACATCATTTGCATACACTCATTATCTCTGCTTTCTATGTATCCCTTCTGATTCATCTCTATATACTTGTATCGGTTGTATATATACTTGCGTTATTGGTTTTGTTATCAAAATTTTGGAACAGTACTTTCTTACATTCTTCTGTTCTCACCCCGCGTTAGAATCTTTTGTTCCCTTTCTTCTCTTTTGTCATGAGAAATTCATTGGTGTTGAATCATAAAATAAAATATCAAATAGAATATGATTTTGAACCGTCAATTTTTAATCACATTCTTTTGCACACATAAATATATATATATATTTAATAAATTTTAGTATCATTTTGAATTTTGATCATATTTAACATTCACACTTGTATGTAAAAAGCTCTTTTTGTTAATTTACTGTCCGTGTTCTTATAGTCTCTCATGAGTCATCTCTCTCACTCTCTCTCTCTTTTCTTTTTTTAAACTTAAAGTCAAAAAGATTTGAACTCTTCACCTTATAATGAAATCGGTATATTAAATTACCACTAGACTACGCATTCAACCTCAGTCCTTTCTCATTTTCACATTGCCTATTAGACATTATAAAGAACTGCTTAAAAACGTTCTCCACGGACGGGGTGGCCTCCAAAAGAATCGGAAAAGACAATTTTAGTATTTATGGTCTTAAAAGAATAGAGTGGTTGAATCTTGATCTCATCTCATCTTTTTTCCTTGAGATGTACTTGCAGACCCAGTCAATGGGATGACTATGATCATAACCAAATTAATATAATATACATACATATATATATATATGTATATTTTCTGATTGCTTTTAGGGCAAGTCAACCACTTCATTGACCCCCAAATATATAATATTATTACTAAACGAAATAATATTATTTTTGTTCTTTAAGTTAGAATATTGAAGGAAAAACAGCTAAATAATGAACTACTATGGCATGGTGACCATATAATAAGCAAAGTACAGGTACCTGTGTCAAACATGTGGTAGTTAAAGGATTATAAAAGTTTATTTCTTTTTTCAAATGGAATAATAAGGATTATAAAAAGTTTACATTTGGATAAATTCTCATTTGATACGACTTTTTTTTTCCACCCATAAGATTGCCAGTTTGCAAAGCATATGGTCCAGAACTACTGCCAGAGAAGGCTGAAAATGACTTCAGAAGATGCATCTTTTATGCAAAATTACAAGGGAGAAAAATAGCCAGGTTCCAGGGGACCACCACCATAAAATAAGAACGCCATGAAAAGCTTTCTTTCAGGACTGCAGAACAAAGATTCGATCTCTGTTAAAAGAAACAATTCATACAATTATACACCTTTAGTTGAGCCCCACAAAAAAAAATGAAAAAAAAAAAAAAAACAAAAAAACAAAACAAAAACAAAACAAAACAAAACCGGAAAAGAGGGCACAAGGGAAACAAAAGCCAGTACTAATATATGAAAAGGTAAAAAACAAAAACTAATTCCTTAATGATATATACATTATGTGGGGTGATTGTTTAAGAATAAAAGTTGTGAATGGCAAAGTATGAAAGTTTTGTGTGTTATGAACACAGCCTAGGCAAGGATCTTGAATGACTCTGGCTTGGTGCTCTCGATTTCATGATCTTCGCCATTTGGATTTGCATTTTTCTGCATACTTTTTCCAACTCCATCACCCTCCATTGCATTCCTTGCAAATGCGCCCTCAGATTTTTGCTATCAGCTTGAAGATCAAGGCTCCCCGCAAAGAGGACTACTTGTTCCTCCGATTTGTCTTTGTTCGACTCGTTTCCAGCTTCCGTGACTCTAGAGGATGAATCGGCACATGACTTCGTGTTGTTGGTGGCATGGAGTAAGCTTTTGAGCTTGAACTGCTGAGAGATTAGTGCTTGGGCTGCAGACCTCGAAGGGAATTTCAGGTTCTGGGAAAGGTGTATGCAGAATTCAGCCGAGAGCTTCTCGTGGTTCAACGCACAGCAAATTTTCATCTTTTCTTCCTCGGATAATCCTGAATGCACCTGCAAAAAAACCAGATTTAATCGAAACGTAACATATGGTTCGAAAGAAAGAAAGTTGTCAAAAAGACCTAGCTCTAGAATTCCAATGGTCATTAGGACAAGGTTCTAGAAACAGATCAAAATCTCAGCTAAATTCTTAGATCTAAAATTATATAGAAACCTAGAGAATCGAAATGAAATTGAGATCAATGCAGTACCTCTAGATACATGTCTACAGCACGATAAATCTCGTCGTAGGATTCTCGAGAAGACTCTGGTAAGGCCGTGACCAGAGCCAGGAATTTCAAAGGCTTTAAATAAGGATCTGGTGCTACTTCAGCAATATACAAGTCCATCAAGGAAGCAACTTTGTTCATTCTCATTGCAGATAAGTGACAGAACCCTTCGCGGAGAAACACCTTCAAAAATCTTAGAACAAGGTTCACATCATACAAGTGATTCATCCCGTAGGGAGATGGAACAAGCAAATTATCTAATGTTGCTTGATCCAACTGCGAGCCGATCATATTCTCCAACTTATTTCTGCTACTTTTGCTCAGCTTCAGATTCAGAGCGACCCGGTGAATCTCAAACAAACTCTTGCAGGATACGCAGCTTTGATCAAGAATGTAAAGCATATCAATAACGGTTTCGACAATCCTGCACTTCTCGCTGGATGAGGCTGTACAAGACTTTGATTTCTGGAAGTAAACAAGGAACCTACTAATGATGGCGTGGTCAAATTTCCGAGAAACCATACTCTTCACAAGCATTTCAACCATAACAGGACTTAAAAACAGGAGATCCTCAAACCACCAAGTCGTTCTAGAGAAGACGGTCTTCAGACTTTCAGTGCTTTTAGTGTCACATGAAAACCGAAACCCAGAGCTATCCGGGGAAGAAGTAGACGGGCAAGGACTTGCTTCGCTGGCCAAAGCCAGCCTTCCGACGAGAGAATCCAAGCACCTTTCAAGGATTCCTGAAGAATCAGAAGCTGGAAGCAAGCCTTGGCATTGCTTCAGAGCCATCAGAAGCTCAGACCATGTCCAGTATCTCATTTCTTCAAAGGATTTCTCTGTTTGTTCAAACAAATTACCGGCCGCAGAGACGGAACTCTTCATTTCCATGAATTCGGCCGCACAACACAGGAGGGTAATATTGGAAGGAGTTATCTCAGTCCTACCAAAGTTATAGCAGAACCTCAACATCAGCTCAAAACACTCTGCCCCACCAGGAAAGTCATGGAACACTACTTTAAGGCTAGTAGTTGTCCCTTTAGATTTACCAAACAATTTGCACAACCTGCCTGAATATGAAGCAAGTATTTTCTGCAAACGGCCAAAGAAAAGAAAAAGTTAAAATGACAAAGAAAAGTTAAAAGACCAACATGTTTAGACAATACTAGCACAAGTGCTTCATAAATCTACTTGAACATACAACAAGAAAGGGAAAGGTGGACAAGCTTACTGTCACAGAGAAAACCAGAAGGAATTTGGAAACAAAGTTCTGCAGATTTTAAGCAATAAGGACAAGAGCCTAATCAATCCCACGGTAGAATGAGACCTACCAAAAGAATGAACTTATTGAATTGAAGAAAAACAAAAAAGTAGGAATCTAATCTTGCGTTTGGTTTATTGGTTAAAAATGAAAATTTTAAATTGGAATTAGTTGACTTTTTAAAAACTGGTTATAAATTTTAATAATTTTCATATTAAGATAAAAACTGAATTGAAAAAATATAATTTAATTAAAGTTAAATTTAAATACCAAACAAAAGCTAATACAACCGAACCTGCAAAAGAATGGTGACTGGTCGTTACAGACAATAAATTTTTGGTAAGAGCAACCAAGAAAAAGATGTCTGCTGCTAATCAGCTAGTAAAGAGGAAATTAGAGAAAGAAAGAAGAGAGAGAGAGAGAGAGATTGAGAGAGAATTAAATGGGTATGAAAGCAACCCTTCAGTCCTCCTCAAAAGGAGTAAATAAAACAAGTAAATAAAAAAGATATGAAACGTTTGAGCCCCAGAACACCAGCATTAAATGGCATAAGGAATCGAAAAAGAGAAGGCCCTCTTACTTTGGTGTATTGTACAGTTTCTCAAAACAGTGACGACAAATAGGCAATGAAGCAGATGAAGAAAAGGATAGCTATGGTTGCTACTACAATGACCCACATCAATGCCTTACAGGTGTGACTAATGATGAACAGAAAAAAAAAATCATAATAATAATAAAATAAATAAATAAATAAATAAGTTTAAAAAAAAAAAAAAAAAAAAAGGAAGCAGAATCATAAAAGAATGTTAAAAGTTAACTAAATATATGCAGCATCATAAATTCAATGTCAACTTTTTCAGTAAGAAAGATCACAAATTAGAGAGCCTGTATAAGTCGGCATCAACAATCCAAACTTGCCAATTCTGTACATCCGAAAAAATGAGAGAGTAAAGGAAGTTTTAAGAGGAAGGTAGATTTTTAGTATTTACCCTGTCCACCATGAAAGTCTCTTCACCATTGACATCCACTTCAAGGTCACAGAAAAACTCCATGACCCCAGAAAAGGAAAAAAAAGAAAAGCAAGGAAAATGGGAAAATCCAAAAGCTTACAAAAGATCAAAGTCTTTTATTGGGAATCTGGAAGAACAAAAGGCAAAGTAGAAGATTTGGGATCAAAGAAAAGAGTAACAATCCCAGAGGAGACAAAGAGTTGAGGAAGGAGACCTAGAACGCCAACACAAGCCTATTATTCTTAGAAGAATGAGAAGACAAACACAAGCAAATGAATTTCACTCGGGCTGTGCAAAATGGCATATGGGCAGTCGCTAATTATCCAATTGTTGCTGGAGAGAGATTTTTCTTTTTTTTTTTTTTTTTTTCCACTGGGAAACAGAGAGAGACAACACACTCAAAAAAGAGTATTTTGAGAGAAGAAATAAAATTTAAAAAAAAACAAGGAGAATAAGGACAAACAAGTCACTTATTATATTCCACTGTGAGTGAGGCAGTTAGAGAGAGAAAATAGAGAGAGAGAGAGAGAGAGAGAGAGAGAGAGAGAGTTTTTGCTGTCTCTGTATGTGTGTGTGTGTGACCACCAGGCTCAAATCTGACATTCCCGGAAAAGACAATATAGTTTATTATAGTTGAAAAATGAGATTTTTTCCTTCTCCTCCTTTTTTTTTTTTTTTTTTCTTTCTTTCTTTCTTTTACTGACAAACAATAAACAAAACTATAAGCTTTAGCTGCTTAGGCCTCAAGCCCTTTTGCTGGGATTTTTTTTTCTTTTTTTTTTTTTTTTTTCAAGTTCATCGCTGCCAGTCTTCGCGGCAAAAGCACCCCACCCACCATTTGGGTGGGTGAATTGACTGAATTGCCCATTTTAGACTATCTTTTTTTTTAATTTTCGTTTAATTAACTGATTAAAGATAAAATTTTTAAATTAAAACTGATTTTCAAAAAATTAATAAAAATTTTATTAAATTTTTAAAAAAATAAAAAAAATTTAAAAAAATTTCAATTTATTTGTAATTAAACTTAGATGCCGTACGAAATCTGATTCCAAATTTTCCGTCTTTATTTCCTCCTCAACGTTGGAGGTTGGCTCTATGGACCTTTTGTTGTTGTTGGAAATGGCTTTGAAACTGGGACCCACCCACGCAATGGGTCTCACGAAGAAGGATTTTGATGTTGTGACAGTCCCACAAAATATATCATCTATACGTTATCAAGGAGAGAACCTTCTCCGGTTTTAGCCGAAAAAAAATTTTTTTTTTTTTTTTTGATCCTTTGTTTTTTTTTTTTTTTGGATCTTTTTTTTTTTAAATTTTAGTCCTTTCTTAATTTTCTTCTTGGACCATTTTTTTTTTTCATTTTGGCCCTTTTTTTATTTTCTTTTTGGACCAAATTTTTTTTCATTTTGGTTATTCTCGTTACTTCCATATTTATTTTTTTGATCATCTTTATTCTCCTGGATCTTTTTTTTTATTTTAATCCTTTTTTTTTTGTTTCTTTTAGGCCCAACTTTTTTCATTTTAGTCCTTCTTTGTGTTGATAATTTATTTCATTTTAATCATTTTATCTTTTGGGTTTTCTTTTCATACCTTTTTCTTAGGTCTTTTTATGTATATTTCTTTTACTTATTATTTTAATTTTTTCCTACTTAGATAAATTTTCTAAAATTTATCCTACATGTACATAGCACGTACTTTACGCTAGTCATGTTAAAAGAACCAAACCAATTTGTTCTTAGGTGTGAGAGTTAATTAGAATACATACAATACTATCTACATTAATGATTTTTGGATAAGAGAATACAGTAATGTCGTCCCCTACGTTAATTTATCTATTTAATAACATAGCTTTGAGCATCTCCAAATGTAATACTAAATTAGTATGTTAATGATAAATTTTGATATTTGGATTTAAAAAAATTTACTCTCCAATATAGTGCTATCTTTCATACTAAATTTATCATATGCTAAACTTTATAATTCATTTGCCACAAGGTATAGTCAATGTCAAATTTTACTTTTGATTTTTATTGTTGGTTGTTGTCTCATGTAATTATTACAGTGTTTTTATTTTTCATTTATTTAAATACTAAAAGTTCACTTTTACAATTTTCAAAACACAATAATAATGACAAAAAGTAAAAATAGCATAATTTGCTGTTGTATAAAGTAAGATAATATTATTTTTTACACTATTTTGTAACAAATATAATATCGACATACACAAATACATTAGAGATGGTCTTATTCACCTATACTAGGAATGCAAACATATAATACACCTTTTCCATGGTAAATCTGATAACCACTGATACATATAAAATCCTTTAGAAAAGTAACCGTTTTTAAGAGAAACTCAATGATATCCTTTAAATATCACTAATGAATAAATTTGAAAATCCATTTCAACCTCCATCTGTTTGAATCCTTATTTTGACAGTTTTTAACAAAACCATAAGTTTACTAAACATATGGATTCAGACACATCTTCAAGATCAAAACCACCTCTCATGTATGCTCTACCACTATCACATACTTAGCATGCATTTGATGCATAAGTTGAAAATTGAGTTTTTGAGATTAAAGTTGTTTTACTTTTTAAAAATTAGTTTAAATTGTTGTTAACTTTTCAGAAAAAAAACAAAAACAAAAATGAACTGAGTTTTTTCGATTAGAGTTGTTATTCCAAACTCACCGAGGTTGGGGAATTGGGTCGTCGGCATCTTGAGGGGCAGATCTAGCATGGGGGTTGGGGGGTTTGTCAGTGTCGCGGGGGGAGATGTCGGTTTGGGGGAGCTGGGGGGGAATGGGGGGTCGTCAGCATCGGTGGGGGGGGAGGGGGATTGGGTCGCCATGGGATGGTGTTTTAGTTTTTTTTTTAATTTATTTTTATTGGTATTTTTCAAAATTTTTTAACACATACTAATATGAGATAAGATATATTATAATTATCATATATAAGTAACAACCTAACAGTTTGATTATATTTTAATAATTTAAAAATAAACTATATCAATATAATATATAAAAAGGGATTTGGCGTAACTTTACAATTTATTTTATATTACAAGAGTAGGAAATTGGCGCTTCCAACCACGCACGGCAAAGGAGGCGTTATGAATGACTCGTGAAACAAACGGGAGACGCGTGAAGAACCAGATTCGCAGACTTAAAAAGACTATTTTGCCGCCAAGAAGCAGGTACTATTCATGTTGTCGGCCTTCTGACAACTGGGACTAATAAATAAAAGAGATGTTCACCTGCAGAGGAAGAGAATATTATTTATAAGATGCATTTTGATCTCCATCTTTTCAACCTCTCCATGGTTCATGATGCTTTCTGCAGAAAATTTTGATCATCATAATCATTACCAAATCATCTCTCTGGTCTCCCCATCAATACATTGATTCATGAAGAAGCGATGTCGTTTTTCCAGTGCCAGCGTTTCAACTTTGCTTCTTTTTTTTTATATGTATATATATATATTTTTTTTTTTGAGTTATGTCTTTTCAAACATATTCTGTTATGTAGATGTCACTTTTTTATAATATCTTGTTAATTTTATTATAATATTTTTTAATGATACTTGTCTTTCACACCAATAATTTTATATTTTTCGTGTCATGAGATTTTAAATAAGAAATTATTAGTAAATTAACTAGTAATTTTAAGATACTAAACATAATGTTACATTAATTAGCGAATCTATTTTCACTTTTAAATAAAATTTTAAATTAGTCTAATTTATAATTGGAAGTAGCTCTATGTGATCTATAACAAATTCTTAACATGGACATATACTTTAAAAGATAATATAATGATTAAAATAATAATATCTATCAATATAAAAATAACAGTTAGTATTATTATTAATATTTTCTAAAGTCATTGCTTAATTATTGGAAACGTATCTAGAATGTCATTTTTCCCAACTTCAATGCATAAAAAATGAAACATGGTTCCTTCCACTACAAAGCCGCAAATTCATCATAGCAAAAAAGGGTAGTAATCCCACATCAAAAGGCATCCCCGGCCAAATTTATGTCCAAATAAACTTAATTAGATACTATTTAAACTTATTTTCTACGCACTTCTTTTTTCTTTATTTGACGGCACACACGGAGAGAACTTAAATTAATGGTTATAATTTATGGATGCTTTCCTCAATAAAGACAATCCAAGTTTAGTGTAACATACAAAATTAAGGAAACTTGTAAAAATTAAGATAGGCTTAGGTACGTTCGTCTCAATCAAAAATAAATAAATATAAGCTAACGTGTTGTTTTCGTTTTTTACGGGAAATGTGGAAGAGCTCAAGTGTAGTTTTTATCCATAGGTGAATATGGACAGTGTTAATAAACGTCGGTATAGTATTAAGCACGATTTTAATAAAAGATGGGTTTCAACACATAAAATTTACATATGATTCACATCTTATTAATAATGATATTTGATACGGATGGTGTCGTATTATATTTTTCTTTGAGTATGTAAGTAAATTCATTAAAAGCCTCTTCTTTTTTTTTTTTTTAAAGGAAAAGAAAGTTAATTCATCTCTTTCCTTTTTTCTTTTCTTCCCCCCCCCCCCCCCCGCCGTTGTCTAGGAATATATAGTGGTTATTGATTCTAACATTGTAGCAAACCTTTTCGCTTTTATTTCTAATTGCGGTTATTTTCTTTTCCATAATCGTGTATAATTTGAAAACTTTAAAGAGGGGTGGGGTCATGATGTAACATTTTTGCTAACACAAATACACAATAATTAAATAGGAAAAATAGCAAATTAATATTGGAGTGACAAAAAACGGAGCACTTAAATGGTCCTTTTTCTCTATGTCGATTGACCCCCATCATATCTCAACTTGAAATTCAAGTTTCAAACACTAACAAAAAAGCCCCGGAAAGGTATTGATGGAAATCTTGCACGAGGCCTACAAAAAAGATTGGGGACTCATATCAGTAGTTAATTATATTAAATGCTTTCAACAAACTAGCTTTTCAAATATTGTCGATCTGAAACATTTATTTTTGTCAATTAATCAACATTAAGAACATACCTAATATTCCTTAAATTCCAATTATACTTTTTCTTCCCTGGAGACTTGAATTTCATTAACATTGGCAATTGCAAACTACAAGAAATTGCACCTTTAGTGACTATAATTTCAGCAACTAAATACTAATAGTCACTAATGTACGATTTTATGATTAAAAGTTGATCACAAAAATAATTGGTCAAAAAATACATTGTTTTCAACACCAAGTCAATTTCGACTAACTATTTAGTGTAAAAAGGTTGATTTAGTGACTAAATAGACATTTAGTCACGAAATATTATGGCACCAAAAATTAATAATGGAGGGAGTACCAAGTTTTTACCACAAAAATAATATAGTCGTTGAAGGTAATATTTTATGACCAAAACTTAATTGGTAAAGGTTAATAACTTTTAGTGACTAAAATATTAGTTGCAAAATATTATAAAAAATTACACATTTAGTGACCACACTCTTTTCCTCACTAAATCACTTTGTTGTGACTAAGCTTAGTCACAAAAACATTTACTAAAATTTATGTTGTTTTTTACATGACTAACCTTTTGGTCGTAGAAAGTACAAGATAATTATCTACTCATATAAATTTTTTTTTTATATATCATATGGTTACCTATAGATATATATATTTTTTTTTCATATATTGATTACTAAGAAAATCAACGGATAAAAAACAATATTTTGTATAGGATTAATAACAAAAATTCCCTTAAATTATAACATTTTCATCACTTTGCTTTTGCGTAACATCCGTTCTTGTGATTTATGTTCCACTAAAAATTTTAGTGTTTTACTCGTAGATTTAACAGAATATTAATATATGATTTTAAAGTCCGAGGGTATTTTTCTACAAGTGAGAGAAAGAGAGACTGATGACGCCTTTTGAGGCTTAATTTGACGTTTTCAATCAATATTAGTTTTTATTATTATTATTATTATTATTTAAAAAAATTATTTGCTTCTTTTTTTGGAGCAAGGATTTGCTTCTCTTTGATAATTAGGATATTAAACCTTTTTTAAAAGCTAATTCAGATTTAAAACAAAATTACTTAATCTTCCAGTTTTTGAGGGAAAAAAAAAATTTTGAACCCAAGTAAGACTATAATCTTTATATTTTCGTTTCTTTCCGGTCAAATATCCTATCAACCGGATATTAAAAAATATTCTCACAAAGAAAATGAAATAATTAAAGAAAAAAAATAATTTGCAATCCAACTAACAAGATTTATATACGATTTTTTTGGTTATTGAATAAAAAATTAAAAAAATAAAACGTTCTTTTAGTCATTCTTTCAAAATTGTTTCCACTAAATAAATTTTAATTCCAAATTGTTTCTTATCCGTATTTGCCGGTCAAGAGAAACACGCATCCATATTTTAATTCTTTTAATGGTAAATTCAAAGAGAGGTTTATTTGTTTACTATTTTAAATACTTTTTTTAGAGTGAAAAAAAAAAGATATTTTTTAATTAAATTTGAAAGAGGTTTAACTAAACATTTTTTTTTTTTTTGTTCGGGAGATGTTTGTTTAAACAATTGATCGGTCTAGATACTTTTTCTTTTATTTGTTTTCTTCTACATAAAGAACAAAACAAAACTTAATTACAGTAGCTCTTTTATGCTATGTAATTTAAAAAAAAAAAATTATGGATGGGGGAATTCGAATTCTACACATCAAGATGAAGTTTAAAAGTGTGAAATTATTGTTAAATTATATATATAATCATCAGTGTTATTTCTTTTAATTTTTCATATTTTATTTAATATAAAAATAGTACGTTTTCTGGAAAAAAAAAAAAAAGTGCAGGCCCTAGGGGAAAAAAAAAAAAAAAAAAGAGTGAGCGAGGGAAATAAAGAAGAGTTTTCTTGACCAGAGATACAGCGCAACTCTGGGCCTCTAGCCATCAAATTTCATCTACAAATACATTGTTAGATGTTGAGTTTAGGAGTATGGTTCATGGCATTGTAGAAGAAGAGGTACATTGGGTTGCAGCTGTGAATAGCGTTAGTCGTTGTTGGTGGTAAGGCATTTTCTAGCGCGTTTGTCATTGTCTCGTCCTTCCCTTTGGAAGTTTTGATCTGTGGGAGGAGGCGGTTGGGTTATATGGTCGTGCATGTATCAAACTTTTTTTACCATCGGAGACATGCATTTGCCAATTTCATATGAAAAATGCTAAGAACATCAACCATAATCCCAATTTTTAATTACCAACATGTACTACATATTAGTTGTCGTTCTTTTATTGGTAAATATTTAAAAGTATTGGCATATCAATTAATTCTATCAACCAATCAAAATATGATATGTGAATTTGTACTTAAAAATTTGAATTACAGTTGGTGTCTCTAGCACTACACATTTTCTATATATTAAATTCATTGTTTGTATTTATTTTTACAAACTTGTAATATACATTGCTGTATGTATATTATTATTAGAAGGAAAAAGAATTTAGACATCGGAAATCCTAAAAAAAAAAAAAAAAATGTAATCTTTGAATTTTTTTTTTTAATAAATGAACCATATTTGGGTTGTCAAAATTTTATCAAGAATTAAGATTTAAATTGCACGATCATTTTAGCATAAAAATCATCTTATTTTGATTTAAAATAAGAAAGTTATATGTTTTTAAAGTTTATGTGTTTTTGAAAATGGAAAAAAGAGACAATTTGAAACAAAGTTAGGAATTTTGGATCCTTATTCCCCCAAATGAAGCCGTAATACAAATGATCCTGGAAACGGATCAGGTTGTGGAGGAATTTTCCGTACTTATTGAGGATTTTGTAAAGGTTGCTTCTCAATTCCAGTACTTGAAGAGTTTTGTACACTTATGAAGCTGAACGTATGGGGGTTATTTGTGCTATGGAGTTTGCTAATTAATATAAATGTAATTACCTCTGGTTCAAGTGTGATCCAATATATGCGGCTAATCTTCTCAATTAAAAGTGCATAATGATACCATGGCATTTTCTGGCTCGTCGGAACTATACAATTAACTATTTGGACACAATTACTTATCATGTATCACACATTTTCAGATAAGGGAATCATATTGCGCATAAGTGAATGACTCAGGTAGTTCATATGACACAATCTACATGGTGGTTTAATGCTCCTTCCTTTTGTCATGCTGCAGTGTCGAAAGATCTAACCAGCCTTCCTTGCTATAGATTTCGCAATTAGTTACTTGATGAAATTGAACTTTTTTCGATGAGAATGCCCAATCGCTTTGTATCTAGCCGAACATTTTGTAAATATGTACTCTTTTTTCCTTCTAAGATTTTTCCTTTTGTTATGTGTAAAGAGTTTTTAATGAGAAGGCTACTCTCAATGAGAAAGTTTAAGGTTTATCTTATGCGATCTTCTGGCTATTATTTTCACTATGTTCATTAGTCTAGTTGTAACACCCCTCTCGAGCAAGCAGCTTGAAAAGAACATTAACTTAACAAAACTTCAAACTTGACAAAAATAAATAATACGCAGCTAAAAAAAAATTCTATTCATCTTTGAGACAAAAAATTATCATTCTAATACAAAAATCTCGAACCTTAAAAATAACTATACTTGTCATGGGATCCTAGAACCTGTGGGTCAGTCATCCTCTTAACCTTATTGATATTGTAAACTGCATCACAAGAACTATTTGAGTGAAAAGCTCAGCAAGTATACCATTTAACTATTCCACATTAAAATACTTCTCTTTAACTTTAAGATAGGGCCCTCAAGTATGATGTTAGTCTCGTATCATTAGAACCCTTTCTTTTTTGTATGGTCCCTTTCTTGAAACTCTTTTCCTTAAGGATTTGACTATTTTATCTTTATATAAGTCGGTTCTAATACATATGAGATTTCACACCATACATTAAAATAAAGTTCCTTGAATCTCTTTAAATTAATCATGAAAAACAATAACAAATAGCATAACTGAAAATATATTTCAAAACATAATACTGTTCAAGTAATACAATAAAATGTATGCTTATATCAACTAGTTACTTATTACATAGTAGAAACCTTTCTCTCTCTCTCTCTCTCGTTGCCTTCAATATTTCCATATATATATATATATATATTTTCCCCTTCACTTCTTCTTCACACTTTCTCTTATTCTGATGCATACTTAGAAATTTTCTTCAACGATGTAAGGCAATGTACATATAAATAGGATCACAAGTTGACGGCAAGCACTAGGATGGCAACCACACAAGCAAGCCAGTTGTCACATCTTCCTATAACTCAAGCATGACGTGTCCTATAAATAATAACGTCAGCAAAGTTATTTAATAGCTAGCTAATATGAGGCCGCCTTAAATACTACATGGAGCATCATTATCAAAAAGTCCTACAAAAATCTAACAGCTCAATCTACATCTTAAAAATTAAAAGACGTCGTCAATCCTTACTAACTATCATTTTCTTTTCCACCAAAATAAGCTTGTAGCTCTAATTTAATCGGGCATTACACTAGATGTTTCTTTGCTTCAAAGTCTTATTTCATATTCTATATCAATTTAATCGAGATATCTTAATATATTTATTGATTTTTATCCTATCTATTTATTAAAAAAAATATAATATAATAACCACTCAAACTGCATTACTCTCATGCGTAATAAACATAATTGAATGATAATTTTACACTCAATTCTATCAAATTAGAGCTCAAAGCCCCATCTCAAATTTAAAAAAAAAAAAAAAGTTAGATTCATACTATTCATCATACTCTATTAAGAGATAAGTAGTATAGGTAAGTAGATGTGCCATTATTATTATTTCTATGAACATATTGTTATAACATTATATTTTCCCCAAAAAATCTCATTTATATTATAGTGTATTTATTTGTCATACCGATATAGTTTGAAACATTATTTCCCATAAAAATAAAATAAAAAAACAAAAACAAAAACAAAAAGTTTGAAAGTAAAACATATATTTATCATCTTTGTTAGATTTACTATACCGGTAGTGGTAAGTTTGAATTTTGAAACCTTCTACTGAAAAAAATAAAATAAAATAAAATAAAATAATAAAAAATAAAAGCAAGCTTGAAAATGGCGAAAGTGAAAGTATGTCTCACATCATATATTGGAAAAAGAAACCGACAAATTTTTGGAGGGGAAAGGTTAAGAAAATGGCGGTTCTTTTTCTTCTTAATTTTAGGAAATTTGAACTTAACTGCACACTTCAGGTTTATTTAGTAAATGAGTTTAGTTTAAGATTTTTAAATTTTAATAGTAATTTTTTAGAAAAGATAAAAAAAATTTTCAGAAAAAACAAAAAATTTAAAAAAAAAAAACAAAAATCATAATTAAAAAAATATAATTTAATTTGAAATAAACTTGAAAACAAACAAATCCTTCCACTTCGTCAACTTCAAGCACACAGTTTTCGAAATCTCTCTCTCAACTTCTGCAGTTCTCTCTCTCTCTCTCTCTCTCTCTCTCTGTTTATTTATTTTTTTTTTTTTGAAAGCAACTTCTGATCAAGCTCTTTCGTTCGCCCATACATTTCAAATAATTTCAGTCATCTTCCTTCCGTGCCGAGGTAAACTCTGTCTTTGTCTTGATTTTTCTTGCTTCCTTTTCTTCTTTTGTGTTTGTTACTTTTTTTTTTTTTTTTTGGGTTAAGATTTACGACAGCGGAGAATCATAGGGATGTCTCAGTAAGTTCTATCTTCCTCTTTTCCTCCGCGTGTTTATATCGTCGCCACATATTCTTCTCTCTTTCTCCCCTGTTTCTCTAAGTCTATTCAGGGGCGACTTTGTACGCGGAGCTTATCCCAACAAAGATATCAATTCCGATATCGTTCCACAGATTGTAACCACCGTCGCCATCTTCTTGGATAATAGTTTGTCAGGTTGTCGATGTAGATTTTTGGTTTCCTCTGTATTTTCTTTTTATCTTTTCTTTTTTGAATAACTTTTATAGGTTCCATTATGAGGGAAGATTTTAATTGTACTTCAATTATGCATCATGTTATTTTTCTCATTTCTTTTGTGAACCTATTTACATGTTTTTCCTTGTAGAAGATGAAGTTGATGGCTGCTACAGAAGCTGGGGATGTTTTGGTGTTTCTTTGTTCCTTAAAGTTACACTCCACTTCCAAAGAAAACAGCCAGTCTCGAGTTGACATTACTCAATCAAGTTTTCGTGCATCGCAACAGTCCTTGCACGCTGCACTACCTATAATGTACCAAATGTTTGATACTTATTTGTATTTTTATTCTGGTTTGATGTTTTCTTGCACAAAAGTTATGTTATTTACTTTACAAAATCATATGTTTAGACATTTGATTTACTAATCGTCTGTGTATGTTAGAGTGTGTGTGTGTGTGTGCGTGTGTTTTTTTTTTTTTTAATTCCTAGATTAATATTATAATTTTTAAATCAAGAAAAATGAATCCCTTTCGGGAACTACAAATTTAGTTACTTAGAATTAATGGAAGTCATTTGATTTTAATGATTGTGATTTTGTCCATGAATGCAAAAGGCTTAAACTTTCATTAAATGAAGATAAATTTTGGTTGTTAGAGTTTGCAAACAGACTTAGCTACTACCAATTAATTGCTAAAAGTTTTTGAAGAAATTACTCCGTGACTAAGAGTTGGTCACTATAAAATTAAAATTAAAGAATTTAGTGACTAATCAGTTGCCGCTAAATTGAATTTTTTAGTGACCAATTTATCAATTAGAAAATACGTAAGAATTTATATAATAGTAACTAATTATTAGTTGCTAATAAGTTTTTATGTAGTCGGCAAAAGTAAATTTGGTATAATATTTGGTCCCCTTCAAGTTTTATTGTGACTAAGTGAAAACTCTTCTGTAACTAAATTTTTGGTCACTAAAGGTAGATTATTTAGCAATTATAAATTTTTAATCACGGAGGACTTTTTACGAGTGATATTCAGTGATCAAGGTGTGATGAATTATTTGTAATCACGAAAAGTTTTTTGTGACTAAATTTGAACTTTCCATGACAAAATGTAGTTGAAGGTGAAATTTATTGTAGTTAAATAATTGGCTGATAGAAGTTTTTTTTTTTTTTTTTTAAATTTATTATTGCTAATCACAAAAGAAATCACTAGTGCTATCTTATCCCTTATCGTCACTGTACATACAAAAAAATTGTAAGACATACAAATGCATAAAAAAGAGATCACCTGATCTAATTTAACTTGAATGATTAGCTCAGTTGTCTATAAATCACCATGAAGTCTAACAATGTATAGAAGACCTATAAAATTGAGATAGTCAGGATCCAACATGACGACATCTCATAAGAAAAATTGTAAAAAAGAAAAAGAAAAAGAAAAAGAAAAAGAAAAAGAAAAA
>JAFMPE010156708.1:66534-85302 GCA_024759925.1 Ficus religiosa
AAAAAGAAAAAGAAAAAGAAAAAGAAAAAGAAAAAGAAAAAACTACATCATCATCATTGTATGATCAACTCATTGACGGTCTTGAAAGCGATCGATGGTTATAGATGTGTGTGTTTTTGCTATGTATTGGTCTTAGGTTGGAATGACTCAGCCCATTAGCCCAATTGGTTTATACAATGGCTAGCCAATTTGTGAGATTGATTTTCCACCGAGAGTTGTTTTGGGGATTAAATTTTGAGAAAAGTTGGGAAATACTCATAAATTTGGCACCTACTTATAATTTTACCCTCTATAAGAGTAAAGATGATAATTTTACCATTTCATAATATTTAATTAAATAATTAAATAAAAATAGTAAATAGACAAAAATACTCTTATCTCTTTATTTTCTTTTCTTTTTAATTTTTTAGAATAGTTTTCATATATCTCATACTCCATTCGCCGATCGGTATCCGATCAACGGCCGCCGGCAGGTCACTAGTCGTTGGCCTCCGATCGGTCACTAATATAATGCAAAATGAATTCTAATAGAATGCAAAACTAATTCCGATAAAATACAAAATGAATTATATCATAATCCAAAATGGTATTGGATTGTATCAGAATCTGATAAGACAAAACGGTTTTGGTAGAATGCAAAATGGATTATATCAGAATGCAAAATGGATTTTACCAGAATCCGAGAAGGTAAAACGGATTTTGATAAAATACAAAATTATTATTATTATTATATATACTAAAAGGATGAGGAATCTTACTGTTCAGTGAATAGTGATTTTACACAGTGAATTTATGTTTCTGCCCTCCAAAACAGAGGCTTTTTTTGGGCCAGCACAGTGAAATACCCATTTTGCCCTCCTGACACTGTTCATGTACAGTAATCACTGTTCATGTACAGTAAAATCGATGTTGATGCTCAGTAAATACTGTTCATTGCAGTAATTTTTTTAAATTAAGGTTAGTTTTTTCGGGTTTTTTTGAGTCTAAAGATTTTTGTTTTTTTTTTTCTTTAATAATTTTTTTCTTTAAATGAGTTTGACTACAGAAAATTTTTTTCTTTTTTGCTTTTATTTTCGTTTTTATTATTATTAGTACTATTGTCATTTTGATTTTACATCTTCACTATTAGGAGAGATTTTGAGAAGAATTACAGTTATTATAATTATAATATTTATCTTAACCACTTGTTTTTATTATACAATATTTAATTTTTTGACTTATTTTTTTCTTCCTTCCCCGTGTAATGCACAGGTATTAAACTCGTAAATTCTAATAGAATACAAAACTTATATATAGAGAAAAGTATTTTGAAGTTCTACTTTGAAAATCGATATAAATTTCTATTTTTCACTTTGCTGGCTTGATTCGACGAACTGTGCTCTCTGTTCAGTGCAGTATATTATATATATTATATGCACATACTCATTCACACTCACACATATGCATATATATATGTATATAATTACATTAAAAGTCGGAGGGATTTAAGGAGAAAGCGAACACTGGTTTTTTAAGGATTCCATTGAGATTATGGGCCACAATCCAATTAGGACGCCAATCAAGTGCAGACCATCTATTTGATATAGAACCAAGTGTAATAATAGGCACAATGAATTTAATGATTTTAGTGTTTTGAACTTTGGAAAAGTACTTAAACATTTTGACAAAATCCATTGGAAGTATGTATTATTTTTCTTATGAATGATTTGCTTGTTTTCCATGGTTTGTTTACCGAGAAAATTTATTCTTGTTGGTTTGGTTTGTTTTTTTGTTGATTTGTTTGTCGGTTTTCTTGTTTTTGTTTGTTTGCCAGGAAAATTTTTCATATTGTAGGGTGAAAATAAAAGCATTAACGATTTTGTGTTTCAATCGGATATGCGAAAAAAAAAAAACTATGAGAGTCTATTTTGGATTCTATCAGAATCCAACCATTTTACATTTTATATCCATTTTGCCTGTTTTGGACTCAATCTGAATCCATTTTAACTTCTCAGATTGTATGAAAATTCATTTTACATTCTATTAGAATCATTTTTGTATTTTATCATAATGCATTTTACC
Source organism: Ficus religiosa (assembly GCA_024759925.1). Classification (NCBI taxonomy): domain Eukaryota; kingdom Viridiplantae; phylum Streptophyta; class Magnoliopsida; order Rosales; family Moraceae; genus Ficus; species Ficus religiosa. The sequence goes on from JAFMPE010156708.1 coordinate 68,596, forward strand.
TTGTTGGATTCTTGTAGAATGCATTTTACATTATGATAGTTCCATGCATTCTATCAGAATCTGACCATTTGGTAATCTGTCGGAATCCTTTTTTCTTGTTTTGCATTTTATCAGAATTCATTTTTCCTTCTCGGATTCTGGTAGAATTCATTTTAGATTCTAACAGAATCTCTCTCACTATTATAGCTGGAAATGTCTAGCCATCTTTGTTAAAATCCAAAACATATATATTCAGTCAGAATCCATTTTGGATTCTAATAGAATCTGTCTGACGACCAACATCGATACGAATGACCAGAGTCAGATACATTTGGTCATCTTTTGTTGAAATATAAAAAAAAAAAAAAAAAATTCGACGACTGGCGAGCGAAGCAGGATACATTCAATCATCTTTGTTGAAATATGAAAATAAAATTTCCGACGACCAGAGACTAGCTGGCGACTGGAAACCGACCAATGATCGGCTGGTGAATGCAATCGGAGATATATAAAAAAATATTCCAATAAATAAAAAAGAAAAAAATAAAGAAATATGGATATTTTTGTCTATTTACTATTTTTTTTCATTTAATTATTAAATTAAATATTATGAAATGATAAAATTATCAACTTTACCTTTATAAATGACAAAATTATAAGAATGTACCAAATTTAGGACATTCTTGCAAACCCACTTAAATTTCACCTTTTTCTTTTATTTATTTATTTATTTATTTTATTCAAGTGGTTATGGGCCTTGGAAGATGACAGGACATAAACTGTTCGATGCGCAGCAGACCAAGGCCAAGCTCACTTGTGAAAGTCAATTTTACGCTATTAATAATTTCCACCTTTATTTATCTTTGTTCTTCTCTCAAGGGACTACCTCATGGCCAAGAATTATTACCTTCCCCACCACGTTTTGAATTCGAAAGTAGGACATTAGTCATTATTGAGATTAATATAAATAAAGAAAACAAAAACAGAAAACTGGGAAAAAGAAAATTTGTTGAAGCCCTGTGAAATCTCAATCAAGTTCACTCATATGTTTAGGTTTGATTTCAAGAATTTAATTGTTGAGTTCAAGCTTTGTCTTTACATAAAACAAATTGAGGCTGCAATATTTTACCACATATCACTACTACAAAAGTTGGCTTGGACGATGAAGATTACATGACGGTTTTACAAAAGCTGTCGTCTAAAACCTAATTACACGACAGTTTATTAAAACCGTTGTGTAAACCCGAGATTACACGACGGTTTATTGAAATAGTCCTATAATCTCCGAGATTACACAATCGTCGTGTAATCTTTCGAAAATCACTCTAAAAATTTGAAATTTTGTACTTTGAAATTCACACGTAAACCCTTAACTTAAATCTCTGAGATTACACGACGGTTTTGGAAAACCATCGTGTAATCTCCGAGATTACATGACGGTTTCCATAAACCGTCATGTAATCTTCCGAAAATCATTCTAAAAATTTGAAATTTTGTACTTTGAAATTCACGCGTAAATCCTTAACTTAAATCCACTTTTCTCATCATTTCTCATCATTTTCATCTTTCTCCCTCTCAACCACTCAAAAATTTCTCTTGCCCAGTATCTCCTTTGTCTGCCCGCGAACAGCACCACTGCCCTCCCCGTCGCCGCCTTACCCTCTCTCTTATTCTCCCAGTGTCCCCGCCGCTGCCCTCTCCTCTTCCTCATTCTCCTGTCACCCTCAACGTCGCCCTCCCCTCTCTCTCTTTTTTTTGCCACCACTGTTGCCACCTCCACTGCCACTTTGTTTTCCCATCAAGGCCGTGACTATTTTGCATCAAAGAAATGCAAAGTGACTTCCAGATTGCTTAATTTCTTGCTTTCCAATAAAAATACGAACACACAATTCTTTTATAACTTGTTTGGAGTGTAATTTGTGTACTTATTGTTGTTCAATTTTTTTTTTTAATTGTTGCTCTTTGTAGACGAATCTTTTGTGCAATTTTTTTAGCATTTTAAGATCTACGAACACACAATATTCTACGCAATTTTTTTCCACCTACCACATGCTCGATGAAATGTCAAAATAGAATTTTGTTTCATTTAATCTTAATAGTATGCCTCTTAATTATTTTGAATTTTGCAAACTTGCTAGGGCCCTAATGGATTGGAAGCTTATAGCCGGATAAGGGATTAAAAGGAGACGAGACTATAAAATAAAAATCTTTGATCGTCCTTGCTCTCACCAAGAGGAAAGTGTTGAATGTGGTTATTTTGTTTTAGGTTTTATGGGGGACATAGTGTTGAATGGAATTGATGTACTTGAAAGAAAAGAATTTTATACTTAGGATTATATGGATTTGATTATGCGAGAATGAACTAAATTTGTAATGCAATTCATTAATTATGATATGTAAACTGACAATGTAATGGTGGTTTTTTTTACTTTGATATAATGTAGCTAATATTTTGTCAATCATATCCTGGACCGTGTATTGGATAACACACGAGTTAGGCCACCCGTGGGAAATCACCAAAAAATGCCAAAATATTTTTCAATTTATGTTGGACTTTACACGACAGTTTCTGTTAAAAGCCATCGTGTAAAGTTCACACTTTAGCGAAATTTGCTCAAGTTTTTCTCTATTCGACGACGGTGTGAACTGTTGTGGAATGTTAAGGTACCATGACAGTTTATTAACTGTCGTGGTATCTCAAAACATTTCACGATGGTTGTTTAACTGTCGGGTAAACTTTATACAACGATTAATAATCGTTGTCAAATTCATAATTTTGACTAGTGTATACTACTCCAACAAATTTCTATTTGCCACAAAGATGTGACTTGGGTAAACTGACATGATTTTCAAGATTTTGCATGGCATGATCGTAATTCGTGAAGACTAGTGGCATGTTTCACGTTAATTTTTTTATTATTATTATTTTTTAATTTCATTTGAACTGATTATAAAAATGACAGAAAAGTGCCACAAGATATAAGGATGGCCTCGAGTTCTAATTCTAGGATGTGCCTAATACAGACGTGTCAAGTTATGATTTATTTAGCAAATTGTATATTCGGCTTTCATAATGTCGTAGTTTATGAAAAATCTAAAATTTGATTTTAACTAAAGTTTAAGAAAGATAACTTTGATTTTGACATTAGATAAATTTTACACCCAATTCTCTATTAGGGCTTAATTTTCCAAAATTTTAGAACAAAATTCGGGCAAATTGGACAAAAAACTTACACATTGCTTTCTATATAAAAATAAAAAATAAAAATAAAGCATGCTGCATATAATAATTAAGACTACCAACTCACATGATGACAAGTTTTCATTTTTTTAACTAATTGGGTATAATCTCTTAATTTTAATTGACCTAACAATCTTTATACATCTCACAACCATATAAACTAATATTAAAAAGTTAGGATTATAATTTGGGACTATAACATTATTTATTACCTAACATATATATTCACCAAGGACCTTTTGTTCCTACCCAAACAAGGTGTGGGAAGGACACAAGGAAGTTACTGATCTAAAAATAATATTAATATCGTGCTTAGATTTAGATATTCAATTTATATTTATTTTTTAACGGATTCACAACCATCCCGACCTTAGCTCAGTTGGTAGAGCGGAGGACTGTAGTGGGTTACGCCCGTTAGATATCCTTAGGTCGCTGGTTCGAATCCGGCAGGTCGGAATTTTTTCTTTTAAATTTTTTAAATCTCCTTTCACAAGAGATAGAGGCAAGTAAAATGTGGATGCTTTTCACATAAGAAGGAACGAGTTAAAAATAAATTAATAAATAAAGCAAGGTGTACCTTTCGTTATAATTAATAAGAAGATAATTACACTTATTCATATTCTTCCAGTTCTAAACCATTCATCCCACATTACTTCTTATAAAAATTATCTTAAAACAGAAATTTTTTCCAGGAATACTATGACAAAGTTTGACTTGAATTATTACCAATGACTAGTCAAGTTACCCTTTGCAATAACTAAGAATCTCCTTAATGTGCTGGTACTTCAGAAAACACCGGGAAATTTAAAACAAAAGGGCGTCTACACACACACGCACACACACGCACACATGGTACTAGTTTTGATTCAGAAGACAAAATACATATGCCAGAGGCTCAATTCGTCTCATAGAAAAGACAAAACATATTGTAGTACATTTCTTTTCTCTTGCGCATTTCATCATGTGATCATCTTCATCATCATAGGTAGTGATTAAAATGATCAGTAATAATGTCGAACACAAAATGAAGAGTATGTTACAATATGAAAACTGCCCTTCTCTTTTTCTTTTCTTTTCTTTTTGTTTTTTTTTTTTTTTTTGGTCTCGTCCCTAATTTTACAGCCTTTTTTTGACAATATGGAAACGAGTTAAACAAAATATTAAACCCAGAAGGCAAAAAATGTTTCTTTTGTCACTTGCCTGATCTTCATGGACCACTTTGAGGAAAATCCCAAGAAACCCCCAGCTCATGGTAGGTCCAATAACCCACGTTTTGTTACCTTTTTTTTTTTTTTTTTTTTTTTTTAATTTATTTATAGGACACTTTAGGCCACACCAATTTAATCCTCCAAATCCAATCCAATATTGTTATTGTTGGCGACCCAAGCTGTGGCAAAGACTGAGTTGTGACCCTTCCACGTGAGCACCAACATATCTTCTTCCCTCTTCATGCCCCACCCACTTGCATGTTCATCTAGCAATCCCTTCACTTCCTTAACGGTTTCTTCACAAAACGGAATGCTAAAGAATCCAGCGTTCCTCATCCGCTGCGACACCGTGGTTCCGGAGTCTAATCTCTCTATCCTTTGGAGCCCTTCAAACCCTATGATGTTTTCGATCTTGTGACCGATGTCGGATTCGTATTCGAGCCTTTGGCAGCTGTCTTTGGGCATGAAAGTCTCCAATGCGTCAAAGGGTATCCAGAGATAGTTGAAACACGTCGCCATCCTCGACGTGAGGCTTGTCGCGTTCAGATCCGAGTCCTCGTCGACCACCACTACAATTCTTGGATTAAGGCCACTAATCATGTTGAGGAAACTGTCGCGGAAAGAGTTAATATCATAAGCATCTTTGCGAGAAGTTGCATCACCTCCGATCCGCTCATCGGGCAAATATCGCAGCCAATTTTGGAAATTCACAACCAAAGCCTCATCATCTTGGAGGTTTAGTGAACAAGTGTTTAGCTGACTCAAAAGCAATTCAAATTGAAACTTGTAGGAATCTTCACTAGTACTAGTAATTGTTTCACTAGAGGAGTTTCCAATCACGTTGAATTCAAAAGGGACTTCTCTAAACTTGGAGAAATACCCCAAACGGAGACCAACTTCTTCACAGGACACGTTGAGCAAAGGAGGGACTTGAGGCCTGAAAGACGGGACGGTGATTCGAAGCGAAGGAGGGCCTTCGGGCCTTTTCGCCAAGGCGTCGATCAAAGTTGGCCATTGCATACAATGCGTTATGCTAAAATCTAACACATGAACTTTCTGAAACCCTTGAACGGCCTTGAAGATAGCACTATTGGAAGCACAATATCCAAACCGGTGCCAAGGAATCAGGTCAACGTACCCGGCCAACTCGGTCACCGACATCAACCTCCTCCGAACGACACCGTTTCCGTTCAAGCTGTTCATCGCGGTGGGGCAAACCTTGGAAGCCCTCGAGATTAGTGCCCTCAGAAACCAAGAAGTGAGCCTTTGGTTGGGGTCTCCGACGGAGGAAGCCACGTTGTTGAGCACCCACATGACTTGTTGGGCCAAAGTGACGTCGTTTCTCTCTAGGGCACTTGCGCAGTGAAGCAGAAGCTTCTCTATACACCCGCCGTCGAGGCTTCCGAGCTGAGTACACCCGTTAAGCGCTCCGGCTAGAGCCGCTTGATGATCATGAGGACTACTACGGCTACTACTACTAGTACTGTTGAAGATATTATTAGGGTTTTGGAGGGAAATTAAGGAAGTTGTGCTTCCTCTTAATTCAGCTTTCATGGCTGGAGGCAGGTTAACTGATCAAATTAGGAAAAAAAAAAAAAAAGTGTTTTGTTGGTGATTTGAAGACGACGTGCATGTGGATCAAGATCTGAAAGTTCAAGAGAGAAAGAGAGAGGAGATGATGAAGAGGGCGAGATTTGTTGTTTTTTGGTGTTTGACACGCGTCTTCCTGATATTGGTGGATGGGATTTGAAGAAGCTAGGGTTTTTATCTGTTGTGGGAGTTTGGGTGCTGGAAATCTCTCTTCATGAAAATTATAGCTTTTTAACTATGTTTGTATAATATTTGCGAGAGAGAGGAAGAGAGAGAGTTTGAGACTTTTTTTTTTGGATGCAAGGAGAGAGTTGAGAGAATTTGGTTGGGAGCTAGTTGATCTGCCAGTTGAACAACGAATTTATATATTAAAACTAGAGGAGGTGAGGTCCTGTAGAACATAGTTAACCAGACACATGAACCTGCCAAAGAAGACAAAAGTAGAGCAGTGAAAAGAAATTCGAAATGGATAATAAAATGACAAAAGAAAAACTAGGATATATATAAATATACCTATATTTCAATTTTGCAGTTTCGAGATAGAGATTCTTGAATGATTTCTTTTCAAATATCTGTTGTCTAGTGGTGGCATACATGTGATTTTTTTTTTTTTTTCTTATTAAAGAAGCATCACAGTAAAATTTGTTTACATGAGGGTCTAATATATATAACACCCTAGCTAGTAGTCTTGTAACTCATTTATGTCCTTTTGGTCAAATTTTGAAACTCTTTTCTTTAATATATGTATATATCCATCTCTGCATAGTAGTAATTATGATCTCTCTCTCTCTCTTTTGGTCCCTTTGTTAGTTACTGCTATCTAATCGTAATCCATTGAATATCCTAATACACGACCATGGCAAAATTACCGCTGATCAACTAGTAACAAAGTTAATGTGCACCTAAAATTCGCGTGAATATTGTTTTATGTTTATTTTAATATATAAATGATGGGAGGATTAAACAATTAACATAAATAATAATAATAATAATAATAATAATAATAATGTATCTCGACTAGATTGATATCCAATTATATCCATTAAGAACCCATCAAACGCTAAACTTCATAATATTATTTTATGCTTAGAAGTTGAGATATACTTACAAAAAGGAGATGGTAAAAAGCCCTCGTGTATATTTCCTTTTTATATATGCATATATATATATATATATTTATATGTATGTTCAATCGTACGGCAGGGAAGGCCGTCTAATCATATTTCCAAATATTTGTGGCTCCTGATAATTTTTCTATTACTACTACATAATTCAAAATATTGTCATCTTTCGAAATCAACTCATGATTATCAACAATTATATATTTTGGCATACACATGGAGCTAGAGTTTCATGGTCAGAACTAAGCTAATTTGTCCTCTTACTTATAAATCGCTATATATCCACCGCTCAATTTCTTCATGTGTTACAATATTAGTGATTATATTTAATGGTCCGACTAGCAAACTTGTTGATTTATGATTAAGTTGAGCAGAGGGTTATAAAGAGTAGGTTAAATAAGCTGTCTTAGCCGGCCAAAATTTTGTCGAATCTCTACTCATGAATGCATTTTAAGACAAAACCCAATTAAGTATCTTAACAAATTTTTTGGTAGATAATTAGTATTATAATGGCTAATTAATCTTGGGATTCGTTTCATTGAGTTCAGAGTTTGATGGCTACCATTCATTTCCAATGAACGATATCTCTAATGAGAGATCCACTTGGTGCCTTGTGCCATGTGATGCCACAGCATAAGACAACTTATACCTCTTCCCAAAAAAGACAAATTATCAACTCGTTTTATATTAAATAAAAATATGTAATTAACTCTGTATTTATATGGTGCTTGGAAACCATTGGTTCTTGTCTTATACTACAGTTACTCTTTCTACAAAATTGTATATATAAAAGTAGCATGGAATTGTGAGATGTTGCATCAAGATAGATATGTGGAAACATTAAGCCTAAAGGGTTTATAGGTGTGTGTGTGTGTGTGTGTGTGTGTGTGTGTGTGTGTGTGTGTGTGTGTGTTTATGTATATATAGAATATAGAATTGAAAATTGTTTGTTTAAATTCTCTTTCTCTCTCTTCTGAGCTTCACTAGGCTTTGTTTGAATTCTTTAGTGTTTAACAACCGCCTGGTCATTATGCAATCATATATAATAATCATACATTAGATAAGTAAATGATTAATTTTTTAATTCAAGGTCACGATCATCCCCTTTTCATTTTACCAAAGTCAGTGCAGAGAGTAGTAGTAATTCTCAAGGGGGACCCAAGAAAAAAAGAATGAAATTTCTAAATTTTTGGGCTTTGTTTACAACCGTTAAGTTTGTATTAGATTTTGTTATATTTATAAACTTTTTATTTTGACTTACTTGAAATTAAAAATCTTGAAGCATATACACTATCGATTGAAAAACCTTATTGTAGAAATTAAACACCTTAGAACAATGCATCTCATAATTTGTTTACATATTTTGTATTGTTAAGGATGAAGCTAGCTTGAGCTCGGGGACTGCATCCTCGGGAAATACTCGTTTCGATCCTTTAAAAAGATTTATCTACCCATGTTTCTTCTTTTTGAGTCCTCTTATAATTTTTATTCACATCTTTGATTTTTTTTTTTTTTCGCTGAAATTTAAAAAGGTTAGAAGAGGAGAGGATGTTGGAGCACTCAGATTATAACCCTGTATTATATATTCTTTTATCGTATATTCTTATGAACGCCGCTGGATCACCTTAAACCAAACTCGTGTGTGAGGAGGATGAGCCACCAAAATAAAGTACACTTTTAACCCATGACCTGTTAGCACGTTGGCATCCTTGATTTTTTTTTTTTTTTTCCCTCTTTAAATAAACTCAAGTTCCCCTGGGAATTTTATTTTATTTTATTTTATTTTTATTTTTATTTTTATTTTTATTTTTATTTTGGCTTCGTCCATGCACATGGCATCATGTAGTCAACTACAAATTCACCTGATACAAACGACAAGTGAGCTGATGAATCAGCAAGCTACTTTCACCGATTCTGCTGAGAGAGAGAGAATTTTCACTGTTTCCGAGCTTGTAAAAAAGAAAGAAAAAAGAGATCCCCCAAAGGCAAAAATAAAAAATTAAAAAAAAATAAAAGGAAGGAAGAAGCAATGAATGTATCTTTGTCATGTCCTTAATGTTTGCATACACACACACACATATACATATACATACATATTTATGCATGTATATTAGCCAACTTACAAGACTTAAAATTTAGAGAAAAGGGTACACATGACACACACACACGCGCACACACACATAGATGATTTGATTTGAACGATCAGCAACACTAGTTTCGGGAGTCAGGAATAATGAACCACATATATACCTTCAGAAATCAGAACCATTCTTTGTTACAATAATATTCACATGGAATTAGACATACGTCTTTGTCATTTTTACCAAGTCAATTCAATGAAATAGAAAACCTTGTATTACACGCTTTATTAGATTCTTTTTTGAATAAAGGTTAAAAAAAAAAAAAAAAAAAGGACGATTTTACTATGTTCATCTCATGGCTCATACGGCCTCGTCTTTGTCTTTTGTTTTTGTTTTTGTTTTTTTTGGTAAATGCCTCGCATTTGTCTTTACTCATGCAATCATAGCACACAAAATTAACTGTTTATCTATCTCCTCGATCTGAGTTTTAGACATTATTTTCTCAGTGTGTGTACATATGTGTGTGTGTGTCTATCATTAATTATTAGCAAAATTACAATAATGCCTCCATGAGTTAAGCCCGATGTTATTGAAGGTTCAATTTAATCAAACCACTAATGACATATATGTGGTGTACTACATGCGCGTGAATGACATATATGTAAATATGTATTTAAGCTAACTATATATATACACGCATATATGTATATTTTTTAGCCAAAAAAAAAAAAAAACTGTTTGGCTGATATATCAGAAAAGCTTCTAATTTTCATAAATTCTTCATGTGAAAGTCAAAATATATAGCTTCTAAAAAAAACTCTTCTGGATAGATTTTAAAACTTATAACAAAATTTAAATTAGACATTATAAATTCATTTTAACATTTTGTTACTTATTAAAAAACTTTACAAACCATTTTGACCTTAAAAACTTATTTGTTATAAATACTTATTGAAAAACTATAACTTTTACTTATCTTTCTCTATTGACTAAATATAAAAGTAAAACCTTTACGAAATGAGCTCTAAATCTTAAAATCATGCTGTATATACTGTATACATATATAGCTCCTACTTCTACACATTACAATATATTAATAAGGCGGTATTTCATGAATATATATATATATATAGATATATAAATATTCTCCTCACTTGCGCTAAAAACAAAACAGATAAAGGGAATGAAAAGAACAACACCGGAAACCTTGAACTCTATTTTTTTTGCTATGAACCTTGAACTCTATGTTGTTTGTCGTCATTGGATGATTAAATTGAAAAAGTTGTATTCTGACTGAGTACTATTATTTCGGATGTTATAGCCCAGAAAACGATTCAGTTGGCTAAAAACAGCGCCCATATAAATGCCACACAATTGTCATATATCTCTGAAAACAAACATAGAGATTTTCACCCTGTTGCGAAAAATTACAAGAAAACAATATCGTAAACAAGTAATAAAGTGATAAGTAAAATATCATTCCCACAAGGATTGTCGTTACCAATTACCAAAATTATATTAAATCTAACTTTATTTGAATAATCAAAAAGAGATTTTTTATATTAAAAAAAAATAACAAAATAAGTAAAAAGACAAAAGACTCAAAGTACTAAAAATCCAGGATTTCAGATTTCACCAGAGTAATCATATTAAAATCCTTCAATCAATCAACTTTTATTCCCTATGTTGCCAGCGAATCACACTAATATAATCATTAATCTTTCTCAAACATTAATAATTTATCTCACAATAAGCCCGTTATCACATCTTGGTCTCAAACTTTAAGCTTACCACAATTCATTAAGAACATGAAATTCATAATGTTGCACAAGTTTCATAACAATCTCTAGCTTATGACAATCTCATGATAAATTAAATAAGGACTTATTTAATTATCACTTCTCAGTCTCAGATCAAATATCAAATTATGCAAAAATTGGTCAGAAATTCACAAGTATTAAGCACATATTAATTACTTTAATATAGAATTGGAATAGAACATCAATCAATTAAAAATAGAAAAACTCAAATAATCATAATCTGGATATATCGTATTCTTAGAAAAGAAAATTACTTCATAAATAAAAATAAAAATCTACAAAATAAAGGTTTAATCATTCTCAATTACAAAAATAAAAAGATAAGAAAATAAAGTAAAAAAACTCAGTTTGAAGGTGTCACAAGTCTTAAAAGCCTTCTCCTAAGTTTTCTTCTCCATCTCTTCTTGATAAATCAAGATAATCTCTCCCTAATTTTGTAGAAAACTAAACCTAAGACTTAAAATATATATATTTTTTCTCTTTCTTATTTGATTTTTGGCTTGTCCCACGGCCAAAAGACACCAGAGCACGGAGCCCTAGGCTTCTATTTAAAGCCTCCAACCCGCCGCCTCATTCAATTTCTCCTTTTTATTTATTATAATTATTTTTCTTGTCTTTTCTTTTTTCTTGGCTGCAGCGAAGTTGAAGCCCGTTAGCCTTAGCGGGGCCCACGGAGACAGGTAGCGACAAACGACTGGCTGGAGGAAAAGTGGGACAGTGGCAGGCTAGTGTTGGCTGGTGCTCGCAGGTGCACATGATGGAGCTGGAGTGCACCACACCGGATTGGCAGCTGCTGGTCCCTCTGACGTGAGCACAGTGACGCACCTGGCTGGGCGAGTGTGACGTACTCGCCAATCTGGGCCTCCTCCAAGCAGATTTGATGGCCAAGATGAGTGAGTGAGCGCACGTGGATACTTGCGCGAGTGGGGAAAATTGTTTCCGAATTTTCTTTTGCAATTTCGAAATCTTTTTATCACATTTTAGCTTCAAATTGCTATTTTTAACCCTCTTTAACATAATTTAACTTATACACTTGAAATAAGATAATGAATTTGGGGAAGAATTAATATAAATTACTTAGATTATAGTAAAAATATAAGCTTAAGAATGCTAAAATAACTCTATTTTATAGAATTATCATACCCCTAAACTTAACATTTTGTTAGTCCTCTAGCAAAAAATAAATAAATAAATAAAATAAATAAAATAACGAAAAAGAGTGAGTGCTAATTTAGTTTGATTTACAAAGCATGCCTCAAATATTTCATCTGTTTCATAGTTCAAGGAAAACTCTAAACATCGTGAAATTTTTTAGAATTTCAATTCAAATGCTTGCCTCACCTTGTCTTGGATTATTTTCGTGTGTGTGTGTGTGTGTGAATATAGCCTTTTACACTTAACCACTCGCAACTCTGATCGGTCAATGCAAACAAGTGAATTATGATGGATCTCTAGATGACAATTTTAATGAATTTCATAGGCTTATTTTTCTTATCACTCTCCACTAATGTAGACAAATACATTACCAAGGATCATTAGGACTTTTAAGACTCGTAATGTTAGGCTATATGGTAGGATAAAGATAATAATGTGGTTTGAATCACCCTAAACACATAATCATTCTAGGACCTTTGTAAAGCTTTTGCAACACTCCCAATAACACCCCCCAAACTTGATTTCAACTTATTTTGTCATTCACTTTTTATTCTCTCTCTCTCTCTCTCTCTCTCTCTCTTTTTTTTTTTTGAGTTACTACACTTCAAAATTTTTTTTTTTAAATATATTTGAAAAAAGGCTGCACTTTTTTTTTTAATCAACTTAAAACAAGCTTTTCACAACTTCAACCATCCTCCCAAACTTTAGCATAGCTCAAGATAATTCCTATAATGATCAACATGCTTAAGGTAGAGAGATGAAAGTTTAGAAATTAATAAAAAGCTAGGCTAAAAGATGTGGGTAACAAAGAAAAGGTAAAAATTCGGCTCAAAGGGGTGACTAAGGATATGCATATGTAAGGGTTGGCTTGAAAGGTTCAAACGATCTAAAAATGACCTAAATCATGTCCTTGACAAAGTATAGTCTAGGATTTCGCCTCAAGTGATAATCAAATAAGTTCTAGAGTTTTATGAGATCGAATGAGTTACTTAATTCACATAAGCTTTCTCTAAGTAAGCAAAATGGTTAAGTGATAAAGGCTATGTGTATAAAGTGTTAAAAGAATCGCAAGCAAGACAAAACTCACACAATAATCAAGCACACAAACAATACAATATTCATCATTTTCCAAGACCTATAATTAGTTCAATCTATTTTTTATCATTGGCTTTGACAATTAAACATAATCAATATTCAAAAAGTTTTTTTTTATTTTAATTTTTTTTACTTCTACCCTCAAACTTAAAATGCATATTGTCCTCAACAATCAAGAAAATAAGAAGGGTTATTAGAAACTTCCCTCGTTGGTGCTTGGCTCCACGAGTTGGAGGGACTTCAAAGGTTGTACCTAGAGAAGAAAAACAAAGAAGTAAGATAAATAAACAAATAAACAAAAAGATCATAAAACTTGAAAATAGAAAATTGAGCAAGACAAATAAAAAGCATGTAAAAAGCTTGGGTTGTGCCTCCCTAAAAGCGCTTAATTTATAGTCATCGGCTTGAATGTGGAGAATGACTCATCAAAGAGCAGCTTTCGCCCATAATAGGTGTCATATAACAACATATACGGGTCTTGATTGTTGATGCCCTCAAGCTTGGCAAGATATGGTAGAATTCGGCGAGTGGCTTCGACAAGACTAGGCTTCGATGTATGTGCTTGGGGAACATGAACGAATGATGCTAATGTAGGTGGAAGAGGTATCAGCCACATCGGATCTTCATAGATGTGATCTTGGATGATTAATGCGGTCACAATCGGTTGGGCACTAGAGATTTCTTCTTGTGATTCTTCTTCCATGGCTAAGTCTTATACCCCAACCTCACTTAAAGAATCGTTGTCATGAAATAACTCCAAGTACTCCTCTCTTTGCGTCAGCTCCTTAAGACGGTAATCTTCAATAGTCTCTATTTGTGCATCGATGGTAGGAGTGGATGCTACCAATTCTTCATGCTGGAAATCTTGGTCATTCTGAAAAATATTCTTTTCCCAATAATCATGGTTGGCCATGTCTTCCAACATATAATAAGCTTCGTCAATAGGTCTTTGGAATAAAAGGAAATTGCCATGTCCACTTTCAACCCAATATCTTGTTGTGTTACAAAAGCCATTGATGAAATTTTGAAGAATATATTCCTTAGAGAAACGATAATAAGGAAACCTGTTAAGCAAGTCTCTCTATCTCCACCAAGCACTCTACATCGGTTACATGTCTTGTTAGGCAAAACTCATGGGGACCTATCGATAAGACATCTTGAAGTACCTCAAATAAGATAAAAACAAATAAACAAAATTAAAATAAAGAAAAAAAAAACTCAATTTAAAACTAGAGTTATTTGGCATCGATATTAGTAAAGCAAAACAATTTCCGGCAACGCGGCGCCAAAAATTTGTTGCAGAAAATTGCAAGTACACAACATCGTTAACAAGTAATAAAGTGATAAGTAAAGTATTACTCCTACGAGAACTGTCATTACCAATTACTGAAATTGTATTAACTCTAACTTTATTTGAATAATCGAAAAGAGATATTTAAATAAATATAACAAAATAAGTAAAAAGACAAAAGACTCAAAATACTAAAAATCGAGGGCTTCCGATTTCATCGTATTATTAATCATATTAAAATCCTCTAATCCAATCAATCAACTTCTATTCCCTGTGTTGCCAGCGAATCTCACTAATATAATAATTAATCTTTCTTAAGCATAAACAATTTATCTCACAATAAGCCCGTTATCACTTCTAGGTCTCAAACTCTAAGTTATCACAATTTATTAAGAACAGGAAATTCATAATGCTGCACAAGTTTCATAACTATCTCTAGCTTATGATAATCTCATGGTAGATTAAACAATGACTTATTCAATTATCACATCTTAGTATCAAATCAAATACCAAACCATGCAAAAGTTGGCCATAAATTCACAAGCATTAAGCACATATTAATTACTTCAACACAGAATTGGAATAGAACATCAATCAATTAAAAATAGAAAAACTCAATTTATCATAATCTGGATATATCGTATCCTTAGAAAAGAAAATTACTTCATAAATAAAAATAGAAATCTACAAATTAAGGGTTTAATCATTCTCAAATTACCCAAAAAAAAAAAGATAGAGAAAATAAAGTAAGAAAACCCAATTTGGAGGTGTCACAAGTCTTCAAAGCCTTCTCCTAAATTTTCTTTTCTATCTCTTCTTGATAAATCAAGATAATATCTCCCTAATTTTGTAGAAAACCAAACCTAAGACTTAAAATATATTTTTTTTTCTTTTTCTTCTTTGGTTTTTGGCTTCTCCCGTAGCCAAAAGACACTAGAGCACGAAGCCCTAGGCATCTATTTAAAGCCTCCAAGCCACTACCTCCTTCAATTTCTCCTTTTTATTTATTATTATAATTTTTCTTTTCTTTTCTTTTTTTCTCAATTGCGACGAAGCTGATGCCCGTCAGCCCTAGCAGGGCCCACATAGACAGGTAGCAACGGACGGCTGGCTGGAAGAAAAAGTGGGATGCGTGGCGGGCTGGCATTGGCTGGTATTCGCAAGTGCACAGGATGGGGTTGGAGTGTGCCACACCGGATCCGGCAGTTGATGGTCCCTCTGACGCGAGCGCAACGACGCACCTGGCTGGGCGTGTGTGATGTACTTGCCAATTTGGGCCTCCTCCACGCAGATCTGATGGCCAAGACAGGCGAGTAAGTGTACGTGGATACTTGCATGAGTGGGGAAAATTGTCTCTGAATTTTCTTTTGCAATTTTTAAATCTTTTTATCACATTTTAGATCCAAGTTGTTACTTTTAACCCTCTTAACATAATTTAACTACATACTTGAAATAACATAATAAATTTGGGGAAGAGTTAATATAAGTTACTAAGATTATAGCAACAATATAAGCTTAAGAATGCTAAAATAATTCTATTTTGTAGTGTTATCACACCCCTAACTCTGCATATGGATAAAGAAGTAGTCATTAATATTATTTAATAAGTTTACCGTCAGTGGAAACAAAATAAATACTAATTAAGATACTTAAGTTGAAAGAGTTTATGTGTATTTGATTTTTTTTTTTTATTTACATATGAATTTACAAACACAAGTAAAAGCACATATATAGGCGGATCGACTACGACAAAAGTCTTTGAAAGACGATAACGCAGCGGATCGACTACGACAAAAGTCTTTGAAAGACGATAATGCAATGATTTATATTAAATTCTTATATTTAGATATAATAACCGAATTGAAAAGGGACTCGTAACATTCGTATATTCGACAATTGCACCACACTTCCTATCCATGTGTATTTGATATTTGTTCTACTATTGATCGTGTCAAGTCAAATGCTCTACTTAAAGCTACAGTTAGATGAAAATTCAAGTTGTAGCCTTCGAAAAACAGAGTAATTAAAGACGAGCACTTGGTAGTGGGCTCAAACATCCAGTTTCCATTACAATCTCGTACTTCACTAGTGCAGATGAATTTACAAATATATATATATATATATAT
>JAFMPE010156819.1:0-20054 GCA_024759925.1 Ficus religiosa
TCCCTTCCTTCTTAGGGGACCGAACTTGAAGACAAGTATGCGACTTTGTGGCCGTCTCTCTCTCTCTCTCTCTCTCTCTCTCTCTCTCTCTCTCTCTCTCTCTCTAAACCATATAAGATAAACAATACAAAATGATATTGCCACATCAGAGAAAGATCAAAGCTTCATTTACTTACTGTTGACAGATAAAAATCGCCTAACAAAAATTGCAATGTCGATGTCCCTCTAAAACGATCACACTAGCAAGCAAATGCGAAACTATGAAAATAATCAGTGCAAGAAAGTAGAGAATACAGAGATTCATAGAGGTTCGCGTTCTTCTACATCCTTTTTAGTGTTAGAGGTTTTCATTATCTTGAATCATTACACAGGGCTGTAATCACCAGCCAGTGACTTAGGCTATGTTTCGTAGTGTGGAAAATGTAGAGGAAGAAAATTGGATGAAGGATAAAATGGAATGAAAATTTTGACAAAGCAAATGAATGGTAAAATAACTATTTTGACCTTTAGTATATTTTTTAATCTTTAAATCTATGTGAGAGTATAATTATAAAATGCATTAGATTATTAAACCTTTACATTTCTCTTCCTCCTCCCCCCTCCACCACCAATCAATATTAAGGAAAATCTCTTTCCTTATTTTTTATTTCCCTTACCTAAAGGTTTTATTATTCTTTCGTTTCTATTTTTTATTCATCTTACCAAAAATAGCCTTAGGGATTCCAGATGCTTTGATTATGTATTTATAGCATCCTAAGTGATAATCTTTTTTCGACATTCTAATTGCAAATAAGACATTCAAATTTGTTAATTAACATACTTCTATAACTGCGAATCCCAGATGCCTAGATCTTATTTTTTGATATGGATTTTTATCATGGAAATTTACGCTTCCAATTTCAATGCTTGAATCTATAATTGTTAGCTGTCTATTCGGGTGTTGGGATCATAGAAGTTCAATACATCCATGTTGGAGCGCCGAGATCATCAGGCTATCAGCTACCTCTCAACACTTATACATAATCTGAATGAGCACAAATAGTAAAAGTCGATAGGATTCAGAGTTACCAAATTAAGACTTTATAGTGAGTATATTCAAAGTCCGAATGAGTAGTTTACCAAAATTTATCACTGGGAATACCATTTATACATTAACTTGAACTCCAAATCAAAATAAAATGTTATAAATTAACTTATAATATGCACTTTCAATATATCTTTTATATTTATAATACTTATTTATAAGAGTGTTACTCATAATTTAAATAATCATTATAATAAAAGGGTATTTAATTACAAAATATTAATTGTACGTAATAATACTTTTTTTTTATAGAAAATTAAAAATGAAGTGTGGAAGTTTAATAGAAAAATTGAAAATATCTTTACAGTGTAAAAAATTTATAAATTAGGTCATTTCAGTAAAATAATAATTAACAAAAACTGGTTATGATGAATTAAAACTAATAATTAGACTATTACAATCATAATAGAAAAGTGATTAATGGATTTTTTGTAGTTGTAATTCTTTTACATTTTCTTTTTTAATCCGACAATTTCAAGTAACTTAAGGGTACTTAGATTGCAATTTATATCATCATCATCATCATCATGCTATGGGAGTTCTAATGGGGAGCTTGGATTGCCGATCACATTCCTTACTTCCAAAATTGTGTAGGGTCCACTAATTCTGCTTACATTCCAACATATAAAGAGCAAACAAACATGAGATTGACTCTCATTACAAACTTCCATTTCCATTTACCAGTTCCAAATTTGTGGGGGCTACTCATCCCACTCATTGTAGAATAAAAAAGAGCAATTAAATATGAGATTGACTCTCATTCTCTCTCACCTTTTTTTTTTTTTTTTTTGTTTATATGAAAAGAAGAGACAATTGATATTAGGATAAGATTAAGCATCTAAATTAGGTAGACATCCAAAACGTTATAGTACCAACCCCTAACTAAATTTATTAAAATATAAAGAAAAATTACAAGAGTTTAAGAGAAAGTTATCCCAATAGAAATTCCCACCCAAACTGAAAAAAAATCACAAAATTGACAGAAACTGATTCCAGAAGATTAAGCTGAAACTATATATATCTTTGAAAATCAGTTCCTATAATATACCTCATTTAAAACTTTACTAGAAAAATCAAAAAAGAGAAATCTAATAAGAGAAAAGGAGCAACTATCATTCTTATTTCTTGATTCCAAATTTTTGTGGAGCCTAGCAATCTTACTACAATTAGAGGATAAAAAATGACACTCATTCCCAACACCTAATCTTATGGACTCTTGATAATAAAACATATCATATTAATTGATTATATCTATTAATGAAAATATTTCACATGAATTAATAATGAAAAAGTTGAGATTAAAATTGATAAATCTTATTTGTATTCTCTTCTTTAACTATATTGCAAGTTAATAGTGATCACCATGTACAGTTTGTGGACTTCACGTACACCCTCTTTTTTTTTTGGGGGGGGGGGGGGGGGGGTAAAATCTTTACGCTGCTCTTTTGCTGTATTATACCGCTTTTCATTTTTATTTATCTATTTTTTATTTTTTTTTATTTTTTTATTTTTTGTTGATGAATAACTAAAGTTAAGAAAGCTCGGAAGTCGGAACACCAAGTTCTCCGATATATTGAAATTTATAAAAATAAAAAAGAAATGTACAAAATATTGAAAATAGTCCTCAAAGCAGTACGACATAAACTTTGCGAGCCCTAATTTTACAGCAAAAGACGGACGGAAAAATCTGGTGAAACAGCAACTCCTATTAATAAAAGTACAAAATATTGAACGTAGTCTCCCCCCCCCCCCCCCCCCCCCTCCTTTTTTTTTTTTTTTTTCGCCCAAAGAATAGATCGGATTTTGTTTGCATTGCCAAAAGAATACAATGGCCAACGCATATTAAAATACTTCCAATTTATTAGAATATAAAACCAAGTACAATTGTCATAAGGGATGCGAATTAAACCAAAAATTTAAACCAAAACAATGGCAAAATCTTTCGTCACCATTTGTCGATTTGTATCTTTGGTTTTTTTTTTTCTTTTTTAAAATGAACTTATAAGCTCGTAATACAGTTTAATTTTATTTAAAGTTATAGAGTTCAAAAAATTATGAATTTATTTAGTAGAGTAATTGATTTTGATTTATTTGAGATATTAAATTTTAAATGAGAGTACTTAAAAATTAAAAAAAAAAAATCGGTGAGATTTAAATTTTTCTTAAAAAATTATGCCAATGTAGTAATTAAAAATTTTCAAGCGGACAAATAACGGATAAAATTCTAAAATATTTTATCATAGGGGAACAAATTATTAAGAGTCCTTAATTTTATGGGCTAAAATTGAATTTGGTAAAAATCCAGAGGGGGCCACCTTCCTCCGCTCCTTTGGAGTATTGTGTATGTTTTTTAATATTCTTAAACATAATTAAATGTTTAATAAGAAAAATATCAAGAATATCAACTTTAATTTCAATTTTTAAATACTAATTTATAAATATATATAAGTTGTCTTTTTTTTTTTAATTTATAAGTGATTTAAAGTATTACCACATCAATTAATTATATCTATAAGTAAAAATATAACATATAAATTGATAATAAAAAAATGAGATTAAATTTGTATTCCTTACATTATTCAATTAAAAATCATTTTTGTCCTTTCTACTTTAACTATTTTGCAAGCTAGTGATCACCACAATTTCTGCGCTTTACGTACGCCACTTTTTTTTTTTTTTTTTTTTGGCTAAATCTTTACGCTACTGTTTTGATGTATACCGCTTTTATTTTCCTTTTTTTTTTTTAACAATTAAAGTTAAAGAAAGTTAGAAACACCAGGTTCTTCCGTATATTGAAATTTATAAACAATATATATATATATATATAAAAGTTCAAAATATTGAAAATAGTCCTGAAAGCAGTACGAAATAAACTTTCTGAGAACTAATTTTTAAGCAAAAGGACGGGAAAATCTGGCGAAACGCCAACTCCCCGTTTAGTTCATAAATGAGCTTATCGAAGCAACCAACAATGTATGATCTTTAGCAATAGCCGAAATATGGATACGATATCTATGGATTATAATAATTAACAGGTATAACAAGACATTTTAATTAGATCTGGATCCTTTTAGCAATACCCTCACCATTTAAGGGGCTGCTTTTTTTTTTTTTTTTTTTTTTTTTTTTTGTGAATGAATGTAGAGGATAAAAATTAGTAGGTACACTAAGACATCAAGACTAAATTGACACCCCTTTAATACTCTCGTCACTTTTCTATCACTCAAAAAATTTTATTAATAAAAAAGAAAAATTACAAAAGGGTCAATCTGAATCTGAATAGGGAAACTAAACAAACAAAAAGAACTTAACTATGCACTCTTACATCTCTATTTATTTATTTATTTATTTATTTGTCTATGACAATATTATATTTGATACAAAAGAGTGTGAAAGTGTAATGAATCATGCCTCTATTTAGTATGATATTGTTTACTTTTAACCTTGTATCCACACGGGTTTTCTATTAAGCTCATCTTAAAAGGTCTTATTCCATTAGGACGTTTCTTTACTTATAAATCATTACATATATCCATCCCCAAACGATGTGGAATTGTGTAGCTTACCCTTTGTTTGTAGGGACTAATAACTATCACAATCATCCCTTATTTTGGGACACAATGTCCTCGTTGACCACACTTTCGGTTGGGTCTAGGCTCTAATACTATTTGTAACAACTCATGTCTCCCTTTCATATGATATTGTCTGCTTAGGGCTTCGTGCCCACACGATTTTGCTTTTGGACCCCATACCATTAAGAGATGATCTATTTACTTATAAACAATCACATATATCCATTCTCAAATGATGTAGAATTGTACAGCTTATCATTTTATTGCAAGGACTGATGGTTATCATAGAAAGATAGCATTATTTTATTTTATACTCCAGCATGTCATATTTCTATCTTTTGTCATTATATTTATTATGCTTTCAAAACTTGTAAAAGTGAATTTTTAGTACTTAGATAATTTCAAAATAAAGATATTTTAATAATTATATGAAAAAGTAAAAGCACCAATCAATAATAATCAAACAATAAATTAGACATTGGATATGCCTTGTGATAAATTTATTACAAAGTGTAGCATATAAACAATTTGGCATCGAATATAACACTTCGTTATAGAGTTTTTTTTTTTAATTCAAATATAAAAATTTATCATCGATATAATAATTTTAATATTATATTAGAGATGTTCTTAAAAATGTTCTAACTAAAACCTAGTGAAAAAAATACAAGAGAAAAAAAAAAAGTGCATAATTGCTTGTAAAGTAAGTAGCCATATCTCTTTGAACTGCCAAAGCACAAAAGTCTAGTGTTGAAAAATATTTATGAATATACTATTTTAAATAGTCTATAATGTTTTAAATATTTTAAATATTTATTTAGATGTTTTCAATAATGTTTTAAATAATATTTTAAATAAAATATTTTAAGTATTTAAATATTTTAAATATTGACGAGACAACATTTTGCTTCATTTAGATGTCCTATTCAACTTTAACATAATGTAATACTAATTTGATTTTTTATAATATTGTATTTGAGTATAACTCTATTTCAACGGTACCCTCATTTCATTTTACTATTTATTCATTCTTTTTTATTTTTTTTAATATATGTTTATCAATTATATCACAGTCTCTCTCTTTTATCAATACATATTAGAGTGACTATTCAAATATAAACAATCGAAATACAAATTACATTTAAATACAATGGTCAAAGGAGACAATCAAACGTAAATTCGAGTACATCCAATTTTTTAGAATGTAATACCAAATACAATGGTCAAAGGGGGCGTGAATTAAACAAAAAATTTAAATAAAAACTACAATGGCAAAATCTTTTGTCACAATTTGTCAATTTGTATCTTTGGTTTTTTCTTTTCTTTTTTTTTTTTTTTTCAAAATGAACTAAGCTTGTAATAGAGTTTAATTTGATTTAAAGTTTAGAGTTCAAAAAATTATGAATTTATATAGTAGTAAATTGATCTTGATACATTTATGATACTAAATTTTAAATAAGAGTACATAAAAATTTAAAAAAAAAATTAGGAGAAATTTAAAATTTTCTTAAAAACTTATGCCAATGTAGTAATTAAAAAATTCCAAGGGGAAAAAAATAAGGGATAAAATTATAAATTATTTTATCACAGGGGAAAAAAGAATCCTTAATTTTATGGGTTAAAAAAGTATTTGGTAAAAATTATGGGGTCGCCTCCTGCCTCTGCCCCCTTGGAGTATTGTGCATCTTTTTTTATATTCTTAACTATAATTAATAAGAAAAATATTAAGGATGTTAATTCTAACCATAATTTTTAAATATCAAATTATAAAATAAATTAATTATCTTTTTTTAATCTAAAAATATTTAAAATATTATCATATTAATTAATTATATCTATCAATAAAATATAATATATAAATTAATAATAAAAAAATTAATATTAAAATTAATATTCTTAATATTGTACAATTAAAAATCATTTCTGTCCTTTATTCTTTAACTATATCGCAAGTTAACGATCGCCACATTTTCTGGGCTTTCCGTACGCTGCTGTCATTCTCTCTCCGTGCTTTTTTTTTTATATTATTTTTATTATTTTTTGGATAAATCTTTACGCTATCCTATCGCTGTATACACTTTTTTTTTTTTAAATAATTAAAGTTAAAGAAAGAAAGGAACACTCAAGTTCTCCTGTGTATTGAAATATATTTAAAAGTAAACAGAAAGTACAAAATATTGAAAATAGTCCTGAAAGCAGTACAAAATAAACTTTCGGAAAACAGATTTTTAAGCAAAAGGAGGACGGGGAAAATCTGGTGAAACCCCAACTCCCCATCTAGTACATTTAGACGTCTCGTTCAATTTTAATATTACAATGAAATGCTTATTTGATTTCTCACAGTATTGTATTTGATACAACTCTATTTAAACAGTATATTTAATACACATTAAAATAATTATTTAAATATAAATAATTGAAACACGCGTTATATTTGAATATAGTAGTTGAATATAGTAGTCAAAGGGAACATTCAAATGCATATTAAAATATGATATTATATTACAATACAATATCAAAACGATTCCAAACACACCATTGCATGAAGCACGGGATAGCATATCTGAACTTCAATCCAAACTACGCATTTTTTCCATGCAAAATTTCAACTTGTCCTTTCATCTTAAACTCTATAACATGAATTCGTGGGCTTTACGGTACTCTTGTGGTCCATGTTGTATAAGCTTTTTTTTTTTTTTTTTTTTCTTTTTTTAAAGTAAAAGAAAGATAGGAACATCATGTTCTCCCGTTTTTCAATTTATTAAAACAACGAAAACTTACAAAACAATCCCAAGGACAATATGAAATAAACTTTCCGAGGACGGCCAATTTTAAAAGCAAACGAAGGACATGGAAAAACTGGTGACACACTAACTCCCCACTTAATTAATTTTTAAATAAGATTATTGAAGTGCTGAACAATGTATGAACATATTGAGATCTCAAAAATGCCAGTCTCCTGAAAACAAGTAAGGCAAAAGAAAACCATGAACACCTAATAAACAGTAGCTGCATGTAGGTGGCAAAAGATTAAGTTTTGACTTGCACCTTAAGAATAGATGGTGCATTTTTGCTTATTCTTGACCAACACAAACAACGTGAACATAATAAAAACACTAATAAAACTGCTCAAAAACCAACAAACGCCGAATAATAAAAATTGATAAAATCACTATATCAAATACCCCTAAACTTAGAATTTTATTAGTCCTCAAGCAAAAACAAAACAAAGAAAAAAAAAAAAAAAAAAAACCAAGAGAACGACAAAAAGACAAGAAAGAAAAGAAATTGACAAACAAACAACCAAAGACAATGTTAGTTTAAGTAACAAAATTAACAACTTTAAATTTTACCTTAAAAATTTCAAATGTCTCAAACTCGAAAGGAATATCAACTATTGTGATTATCTAGAATTTTAACACTTAATACTAGCACAATTCCATTAAAGACTCTCATTTGTGTGTGCGAAGACCAAAACCAACCAAACCAATCAAACACTGTGGATTGATTTATGCATTAAGGAAGTTCATGGACTTATTGCCAAATGATGAACTTAAGAACTACCATAGGTGCAATTTAGTGTTGCTCTCCACTAATATAGGTTAGCATATACACAAGAGATCAATAAGACTTTGTAAGGCTTGTAATGTAAGGTCAGGGTAAAATGTAGTGAGAAAGGAAATTTTTAAGCATGGATCACCCTAAACATGCTTGCACCTCACGAACCTCACAAACATTCAATGAAAAACCCAAAAAATCCCCAATTTTTGCATCAAATCAATCAGTCACCCTTTGTATTCCATAAAAGTAAAATAAAAGCAAACAAAACTCAAAAATTTGTATGTCTTTTTCTCTTTTTACATTTTTTTACTACACCCCCAAATTTATTTATTTATGTGTACACTTAGGTTTTTGGGTGTAGTAATTTTTTTAATTTAATTTTCTTTTCAATCAACAATGAAAAAAGATAAAGTACAACTACCAAAGAATGATCTAAAACCCAAATCCAAGCTCATGTGGAACCACAATACACTCAACTATAATGATGAATGCATTTCTTGCCTTAAGTGAAGGGTTAGTGTTTAGTGAATTCTTTAATGGGTTAGGTCATATTAGTGTGGGTAAAGAACAAAATGGCATAAAGGCTCAAATGGGTATAGCAAGGGATAATTTCCAGAGGTTTAGCTATAATGGCTCAAATGGTCCTTTTTTTTTTTTTTTGCCTAAATCATCTCTCCATGTTACCTAACCAAGGATTTTATCTCGAGTTTCACTAAATTGCATTCTGGAACCCTTGATAAACCATGACTCTAGGTAAATGCATAAAAGTTCTCTAATCATTTAAAAAAAAAGTGAGAAGCTAAGATTTTGGTGCTCAAAGGATTAATAGTCAAAAGTGTCCCTGGCTAGAATGAGTGTCAATTACACAGAAATCACAATTGAAGGATATTACAAGCGACCTTAAGAGAACAATTTGTAGTTGTTACTATCATCTATTCATGGTCATCTTTTGCCAACAAAAACTCACACAAATTTTTTTTTTCCCTAAAATCAAAACGAAAGGACACAAATAACCAAAAAAAAAAACATAAAAAGAAACAAATAATAAACAAAAAAGATTACAAACAAAAACAAAAACCATAAAAATCATGGGTAACTGGGTACCAAAACAACAGCAAGACCAAACAACAATAAGACCAACTAAGCATCTCACCCCAAATCTTAAAGTAAAACATTGTCCACAATGTTTAGGGAATGAGAGTACTTACCTGGGAGGGAAGACATGAAGTCTCACCTCCTACTCGTTGTCTTGTTGAATGTTCCTTTGATTATCCCCTTGTGGCTGTAAGGTTCGTTGATAAGGTTGGCGGAGGTGGTCGAGGAAAGACAGCAACTAAGAGAATCATTTCTTGGCCTAAACTGAAGCCAATATGTTTGAACATTTGCTCCACAGTGTTGAAACAGGAGGCTCCATATTGCACATGCACTAGATGCCATTGATGATCAAAGGCAAGTTGAGCTTGAATATAATCGAGTCGATTTGTCATGATGCTGATACATCTCATGAAGGTCTGAGATTGAGGCTTTACGCCTAGCTGGCGCTTTTGAAGGTCCCGCTTCATACTCTCCCTCTTTCGGTTGGTTATTCCAAGTGTAAAATTTGCCATTCGGATCAAGGTCAAGAATGACTTTGCAAATGGAATTGTCCGCCGTATTAAACCCTGCCTTCTCAAACAACTCAGTGATCAATGATACATATAGCAATGCAACATTGTTTACGTTGATGGCTTGGATAATAGTGGCGTTGATAGTTGTCCCAACATTCATTCTCTTTCCCTTAGCAATGGCATAAAGAGTCAGAGCTCTTTCTTTTGAACACTCAAGACACATGCGCTATCGAGTATAATCTTACATTGATGAAGTTGAACTACACCTTCATGTTTTTTTTTTTTTTTTTTTTTCCAAATATTTGGAATTCAAAAGATGCTAGAACACCATTGAAAATGTTTTGTTTGAAACAAATGGCATCCATGACCTGTTACATGTCGGCCTTTTTAGTATAATTGGAGAGGCCGTTTTCTTTTGGCGCCACAAGGCCACGGTGCCGCAAGAATGATAGGTTTTTAAAACATCTAGTAGTAGCGTTTTTCCCAATTGTGATACGTGCCTGAAAGAAGAAAAAGGCGTGGATACCGCACGTTCAATAGTTCGTGGGAAAGGGCAGGCCCTATATTAGAGGGAAATTTTCTAAAAAGCTAAAAAAGAGGGAAAATTAAAAAAATTAAAAAAGAAAAAAAGCATAGATTACTGCCAGCCCACAATCCCCGTCTTGCTTGTTTCCATCTGAAACCTGAAGCATTCGACAACCCAACACAACCCAATAATCATCTTCCTCACAATAGGTTTCAATCAACAACGTCATGAAAGTAAATCTGCAAGTTCCCCCCCCCCCCCCCCTTTTTTTTTTTTGATTTAGCAGTTGGTTGTCGTTTTCTGGGTAATTTTCTTGTTTTATTTCTCATCTTTTTCTTTTTAATTTATAAAGCGACACACTCTCTCAAAAATGGCAGAAAAGGCAATATGAATGGTTGGGTTCTTGTAATCCTCTATTGGTTTTCTCCCTTTTTCTGAGTGTTCCGTCCCATGTCTAAAGAAAAGAATCTCTCCAATTTTTTCCAACTGGTTATCTGCTTTGGTATGCATCTTAAGGATCTGTTTTCTTGTCTATTTCTATTTCACTTTGATTCTGAAATTTTGTTTTTCTATTTTTCTTTGCTACGCAGTCAGATTCTGAATGTGATTTTGGGTAACGGTTTTCGTGACCACATTTTACCCGTTGTTGGTGACAGATCCTGAGGAAGTTTGTATTTAATTAGTATTTTTTTTTTTAATTATCTTACTTGACTCTTTCACACAAGTAAATGAGTTTTCATTTTTTTTTTCTCTCTCTTGATGAAAAACAATCTGACCTTGCCGTGATTTTTTTTTTTTTTTGGTTAAATTGGTGTTTGGAAAAAGTTTCCACCTTTCAACCTAAAACTCATTTACTAGGTGTTGGGTTTCCCCCAAGTTTTTCATTACTGGGTTTAGTGATCTCAAGAGTCTAAGCCTTTTTTTTTTCCCCCACTTGTTTGTGGTTACAGAGGTAGACTAGGCATTGTTACCAAAAACTAGAAAAAATTTACCCCTTAACGGATGGATTACATTCATTTTTCCTTCCTATTAATTTCTAATTTCGGTGACTGGTTTTATGCATGAGATTTTTCTTTCATTCTTTCCTTTCTGGATTTGCGCAGATTTAGATTTATTTTTCAATTATGATTTACATTTAGTTTTTTAGGAGCAAGAGAGATCTTTGGCTAATCTGGTTCTATTTTGTTTTGGATCTCAAACCATGTGATGATTTCATAAAGTTAAGATCGGAGGGCGGGGGGGGGGGGGGGGGGGGGTTGTGGAGGAGCAGAGAGATGGAAACTTTTAGGACTCATCAGTCTATTTTGGCTATGGAAAAGATTGTTCCTAAAGATAAGGAATGTATATATTTATTGCCAGTATTTATGTTGTTACAATTTTTCGATCTAATTTTTCTCATTCAATTGTTGTGTGAAACAAATATTTTTGTATCAGATATAAGTTAGCTACTAGAGCTTAGTTTGTTTCATGTTTAATTAACTTCAGAGTTGATCTTCATAACTTTTTTGAAGCTATTGAATGGCCAACGGTAGTGGTTTCTCAGAAAACCAATGGAATTTGATTAAGCTTTGAGCTAGCTAACTATGAACTATTTTAAGAAAGGTTTGCAATGTAATGTTTCTATAAACTTTTTCATTCTGATTCAACGTTGTTGTTGGTGCTCAATATGTTCAGGGTGCCGATAAATCAATCGTCTTAAGCAGTTTAATGTTCCATTGTGGTGGTAAGTTGGATTCCAAGAATTTTCCTTGCATAAGAATTATATAATCTATATGTTCCTTTCCTCATGTTTGTCCAGCCGATTGGTAAAAATGGTGCCCTTCGAGCACACATAAGCATTGATTTAGAATGGATGGTGCTCTATGCACCAAATCAATTATATCGTAGATACAATAGGTTTATACAAGTTGGTTAACTTCAACTTTGTTGTCTTATAATGACCATGATATTTTATTTATTTTTTATTCTTTTGCTATGATCTTTGTTCAGTATGGCAGACCTCATTTGAGTGGAATAGTACCAGTGCTCTTCTTAAAGAGGTTTGAAGAATTTGACCTGATCTCCTTAACAATGTATAAACTTTACCTCTATTTGTCATAATATAAAGTAAGTTTCAGTTTATGCTTCATTGAATGTGCAGGTGCCAACTTCGTCACACTTTTGTCTGGTACTGAGCAGTAGTATCCCTTTATTCGATTTGGGTTACATGTAAATTCATTTTGATAGTTATGAGTAGGAGAAAGTTAGCAATTGAAAGTATTCTTGTAGTAGCTGATTAATTGTGAAGAATAGGAAAAGTTTGCAGTTTGTTATGTTCATACGTTCGCTTACTATAACTATGTGCAGACCAAATTTCATGTTCAGTAAAAGTTACATGAGTTTAGGAATTCTCTGCTCTTGGTGGCAAAAGTACATTATGCTATGGTACATGAGTTACGTCATTTGGCCTTTTGTTACATGATAATTCTCTGTTTTTGGTGACACAGCTGCACTAATGTATGATACATGATCCTCCTTTCACTTCCTTTTTTCATGTACTTACAAATTCTTTATTTTGACCTTATTGGTGATTTTTCTATTCCTTAGCTTTTACTTTCTTGCTAAATGATATTGCCTTACACATTGCCTGCTCATGGTAGAATGAACATTGATTTTTGGATTATTGATGGATCCTTTCATTTATGGATGTGAAGATTTTTCAACTTCAAGCCATCAACTCTATCTTGTCGATTCTCATTGATGCTAGCTTTCATTATAGTCTCAGGAATTTTGGCATCGCTTCTTCAGATTTACTTCAAGCTTCAAGTGCATGTGTTTACTAGCGAAAGCCTGTCCTGTTGAAGTTTTTTTTTTTTTTTTTTTTTTCCTTTTTGGTGAACGTCTTCCTTTTTCTTTGGATATACAGTTAAATTCTTGTGAGAATTTGTATTAATTAATTATGGTTTACATGTTTTAGTCACAAATTCTATCCCAATGAATTATATGGCCTTATGGATTTCTATTGATGATATTATATTTAATCACCACTTTGATTTCGAGTTTCAACTGAAATATCATAATGTCAAAATGGCTTCAAAATATTCGCAACATAAATAAAGCGCAGTATAAAGATACAAGGACTTAAAAGAAATCATATTATAGGCAATTAAACAACCAAGAAATAAGTTAAAATGTCATTTGTTATCATCTTAAATAGCATTTTTGAATCACTGGTGAAAGTTGTACCCTATCAGTGAACATAGCACTAGGAAAATGCTACTACAAGGAAAAATATAAAGGTGGGAATTTGGGCCGGGCCAAACGGGCCGGCCCGTGGCCCATAATTTTGGCCCAGTCGGTGCTCCGGCCCGGCCCACATTCAACGAGCCCGATGAAAGACCGGCCCTATAATAAGAGGCGGGCTGGGCTCTCCTTTTAAGCCCGACAGACTGGGCCGGGCCGGCCCATTATTAAAAAAATAATTAAAAAATATATATAATAAAATAAAAATTAAAAAAATAATTTATATATATTATTTTTATTAAAAAATTACAAATAAAAAATAAAATTAAATAAAAATTTAAAAAATTGAGCTAGGCCCGCTCCCGGCCCGCTCTAAACCCACGGGCCGGGCTGGTCTTATATTTCAAAAATTCGGGATGGGCTACATTAAATAGGCCGGGCCGGCCCGGCCCGAAGTTTTGAAAAAGCCCATTGGGCTCGGGCCGGACGGGGCCGAATTCCCACCTCTAGAAAAATATAATACCAGTAAAATCCTATCAGAAGGAAAATATAGCACCAGAAAAATGCTATTAGAATGAAAATATAGAACCAGAAAAATGCTACTGGAACGAAATATAGCACCAGAAAAATGTTATAGAAGATACATACTTTTAACAACAGGGGCAGTGATAGCCTTTATTTATATGTTATGAAATACCTATGATAGCATGTTCCGAACGCTATCAACCTTTGACCATTGACATGGAAAGTACGCCCATCATCTTCCAAGAGCTCAATGGCACCAAAAGAAAACACTTGCTTGATCTTAAGAGTACCGACCATTTCCATTTCAATTTTCCCGGAAATAGCTTTAAGCAGTAGTCAAAAAGCGAAACTTGTCAACTGGGAACAAACTCTCGCCTCAGAATTTGCTTGTCATTCTACCTTTTTGTGCACTCCTTGTAAAGTCTTGCACTTTCATAGGCTTCATTTTAGAACTCTTCCAATTCATTGAGTTGAATTAAACGGTGCTCCATGAATGCCTTGAGCACTAGTACAAAATGTGGATACCACGATGGTTTTTAATCGTCGTGGTAATATTTACATGATGGTTTTCTAATCGTCGTAGAATCTAGGATCATGAAATCTTTTCACGACGGTTTTTTTACTCATCGTGGAATCGGTAAAAAATAGGGCCTAAAAGTGGACATTTAAGAACATACCACGACAGTTCTACACAAAAAACCGTCATGATAGACGGACCTACCACAATGGTTTTTCAAGAAAACCATCGTGGTAGGGAACCCAAGCACGACGGTTTTTCAAGAAAACCGTCGTGGTATGGTCCACTGAAAAAAAAATTGCAAATTCATTTTATTTCCTACGGGTGGCAAATCCGAAAAATTTAGGAAAATTTAACTCACAAAATCAACATTTTTTTTTTTTCAGAAATTTCCCAAATCCGTGCCTTACTCAGTCAATTTTAAAGCAATCTAAATCACAGCGACAATCAACAATCACCGAAAGGACGGATTTTAGACATTTTTCCACGAAAAATTCCAAAATCAACAATCAACCAAATCAACATTTTGGAAGGAACATTATGGATTTTTGACATTTTGGATGGAAATTTCACAATCAACAACCACAATCAACAAAATCAACATTTTGCATGGAAAATTCCCAAATTCGTGCCTTACCCAAGTAAGATACATTTCAACTTACCGGATTGTCAAGCGTGGGAACGGGCAGAGTCGTAGAGAATGTAGGGGACAGAGAAATGGCGGCGAGAGAGAGAGAGGGAAAAAGGGTCGGAGTTAGAAAGAGAGAGAGAGGAATGGTGGCGAGAATGTATGGAGGGAGCGGAGAGAGATAAATGGAGGGAGGATATGGGCGGCTTTGGGTTTGGAGTTAGAGTTTGTATTAGAAAATGAAAAAGGCTCGGAATGTAATGGGGTGGGAAAGAGGGTAATTTTTTGAGTTTTAATATACGCTCTAAAAAGTTAAACAATTTAAAAAATTTTCAAAATTCCCGCCTTTATACCTATCATGACGATTTTTGGTAGGTACCTACCAAAAATAGCGGTGGCAGTGGAAGTCTCACACAAAGGTTTATGAGAAATTTGAGAGAAAGGGAAATACAACTGGTAAGGTACAAACTTTTCACATAAACAAAGGGACACATTCTGCATCTTATAGATTACATACACTCATGCTTCCCTCTGGTTTGATATTATCTGCTTTTGGTCTCATGTCTACACGGTTTTGCTCTTGGATTCACCCTAAATGACCTCATACTATTATGAGGTGGCCTCTTTATTTATGAAGTATCACATATATTCATTTCTAAGCGATGTGGGATTGCACATACCCTTTCTCCTTGTGAGGACTGATGACTGTCACCCCTCTTTTTGGGAGCCCAATGTCTTTGTTGGCTACACTTCCGGTTGGGTATAGACTCTGATACCATTTTTAATAACCCATGTCTCCCTTTGATATAATATTGTCCGCTTTGGATATTGTGTCTGCATGGTTTTGTTCTTAAGCTCACCCTAAAAAGCCACATACTAATATAACGTGGTCTTTTTACTTATGAACCTTTATATATAATCATTGTCAAGTGCTGTGAGACTGCATAGCTTACCCTTTCTTTTTGTCGAGACTCTTGACTGTGCTAGTTTTTAACAAGTGATGGAGCTATAAAAATTTTTTGCAGGGAGCATGAATTGAATAAAAAGTTTGTTCCAAAACTACAATACTTCTTTTGCCATCTTTATCTATTTGTGTCTTTGTTTCTTTCTTTTCTTTTCTTTTTTTTTTTCCTGCATGACTATGATAGAGTTTAATTAATTTTAAAGTTTAGAGTTCAAAAAAAATTGTGAAATTTTATAATAATATAGTCTATTTTAATTTATTTGAGTTATTACATTGTAACATTAACACTTTAAAATTAAAATTTAGGATAGAATATGTAAATTACCAAAAGAATTTTAACAGGGTAAATAATGAATAAAGTTGTAAATTATGTTTTTATATTTGAAAAAAAACTATTGAAAATCATTGAAATTTTCAAAGTTAAAGAGACAAAAATGAAACTCTAACCTCCCGCCACTCCCGTTTCTAAATAATCTCAACTCAAAATTTGAAGTGATTTAAATTACAATTACAAATCTTCAAACTCAAATTTTCTATGTGTAATTTTTAACATCAAGTTTATTCTAGTAGAGCTGATAACTTGAAAAGTTATTTTTTCACTCAAAAAAAAAAAGTTCTATATTATTCTTATGAACATTAGATTCGCTAACTGATAGAATTTAACTTTAAACCCCAAAAAAAAAAAAAAAAAAATCTGATAGAGTATAATGAATTCAATATATATGCATGTGTATTAACTTTCTCAACTTTTTTTTTTTTCCATAATTTTGCGGAAAAACCCTTTTGTTTGGCTTAAAGTATAGATACTTTAATATTTAAATAATAAAATGCTTAAACATTTAAAAACGTATAAATGCTCTAAGCGGAAAATATAATAGTCGAAAGTTTTAAATTTTCTTTATATTTAAAAATTAAAGAAGGCAAAAATATAAATGAACAAATATAATAATTTTTAAAAATATAATAATTAATATTAGAGTAAAGAAATTTAAGTGAAGTTGGCGCTTATTTTTGCCTTCAAAACGATGAAATAATTGAAGAAAAGTGCGCCAAACCTGCAGCCTCCTTCTCTCTCTCTCTTCTTTTTCACTCTTCTCTTCCTCTCTGTCACGCACGTTGCTGCCTTCGCAGGAAATCCCGTCTCCAGCCAACCACCTTCGTATGCGCTGGTGATCCATGCAACCCATCACCCGAGCGTCCAATAGCCGGAGTTTGGTAGCATCACTCGCCGCCTTTCGCCCAAAAAATGCTTTGAAATTTTCGTTAACATAAGCTTTCAAGCAAGATTTCGGTGTAATCTAACATCTATTTTGCGAGCCGTTGGTTTCGTTGAGTTCCGCTTGTCGAGAGGAACAAAACCCAGTCCATCACCACTCTGATCATTGCAGGAAATTTTCCCAATCCACCACCATCTTCAAGTCCGTTTTCTTATATTTTTGAGAAAACCGAATGCCGTTTGAAGAAATCGACACCAGAAATGGGTTATCTTATCATATATTGGCTATTTGAATATGTAATTGGCTAATCCTTTAGGTCGTTGTCTTTTGAGGGAATAAATTTTACAAAAATTTAACTACTTTTGAAAGCAGTTTTTTTTTCCCCTTTCCTATTTCGTTCACTTTGTTTAGCTATTACGCCCCCCAGGGAGAAGCAGGATGAATTTATGCTGAGAGAACTTGGGAAAAGATAGGCGAATCATAAGGTCATGGTGAGATGGCTTTCGCATTTCTTCTTTTATCTTGATCGCTATTTTATTGCTCGACGGTCGTTTCCTCCGCTTCACGACGTTGGACTCACCTGCTTTGGGGACCTGGTTAGTAGTTATTAATTCCATTTATGGAATTGTTTAGATATGTACATTTGTTTTTACCACTTTTTAAATATTTATTTATGTAATTTCAAGTTTTTCAAGAGGTAAATGCTGGGTCAGAGATGCTGTGATTGTTTTGGTATGTTTTCTATTGGTATCTTATTGGCACCTATATTATGTTGACACTATACATTTATTGACTAGTTATTGTACATCAGATTGACAAAGAACATGAAGGAGAGCAGATTGACGGAGAATGTTATAGATATAATTGTTAAAATTGGGATGGGACAAATGGATCAGTACGGAGGGGACTTTGAGGCAGTGATGCTTGAAGATACTGGTTCATATTATAACCAGAAAGCATCAAACTAGATTTTGGAGGATTCTTGTCCTGATTACATGTTGAAGGTAATTTGTTGTTGTCGTGCATCTTGTATTGTATGATTTTCGCGTTGGTTGCATGACTATAACATCTATGGGTTTTAGGCTGAGGAATTCTTGAAAAGAGAGAGGGATCGAGTTTCTCATTACCGACATTCAAGCAGCGAGCAGAAGCTAGTGGAGGTTGGTTAAATCATATCTATATTTTGTTGTGAGGGTAGTAGATTATCTCTATGAATTAACCTTTTAATTTTCGATTATTAAGAAAAATAAGCCATTATGTTACTGGATTTTTATTAAATTCAATCATAATTGGTGATTGAATTTATAATTAGTTTTACAAGTTACCCTATCAAAACAATTTTATAATCTAGAGTGGGTTATTAGGGCCCTTACCTATTCTGGCACTAGGAAGAGCAGATGGAACTAAAATAGCCAGATTTTCTTGCCCGTTATTGACTCTCTTTGATCATCAAACTCCACTTCTCAGGTCCGCAATTTTATTTAGAGAAAATAGAGGCCGTTGCGTCGTGCGTTCTTTTACATATAATCTCAATTTTTTTTCCTTTTGGTTTTTGATTTGTTGATTTTGTTGTTATTTCTAGTGTTTTCTATTTTCTTTGCACTGTTATATAATGCTTCTTGGTTTTTTTTTTTTTTTTTTTTTTATGGAAACTAGAGTTTCAGGAAATCGTCTATGGGAAAGCATGGTAGGGAGAGATTTCTTACCTTGTGCTGGTATCGATTTATCTTCTTTTTTCCCTTATGATTTTTTTGAGCTTTATAATTGGTTGCCTATAATATAAAGGAAATGTGAATTGTGAATGGGTCATTGTAATTTGGTTAGCAAACTACATCAAGGTTGGTAATGGAACAAACTAAAGCTTAATTTCTTGTGTTTGCATTCTAATTGAGACAATTGGTATAAATGCATATGATTCTTTTTTTTTTTTTTTTGGTTGGGTTCTATCAATATATGCATAATGTCATTGTCTCTAGTAAATCCTTGATTCTTGCCCAATTACAGGGTCCTATTTTGCACTGATATTGTGCACTCACACACAAAACATTAAACAAGAAGTTCTCTAAGTTGATGCTTATAACCTATTATTGGACTACTTGGTTAAATGGTTAATTCATATTGTAAAGTGGAAAACTATTTTAGTGCTATCAACATCTACCGCTTGTTATGAGTTATTTCATTAATGTTGCCATTCATGCATTTGCCATACAAACGGGTAAGGCTATGTCAGTATTTACACTTGAGAGGTTGGCACATGCTATCTATGTAATAACTGAAAATTTTCATGACAACATGATGGCTTGTATGGAAATTTATGCTGTATAGTGAATGTATGAATGAAAGAACCCAAGCAAGGGTCCTTATTAAGTATTGGGAATTTTGGTGAGTTTTAAGACTCTTTAATGGAAGAAAAGTTAAGCAAATGGCCTTTTGAGTGAAAAAGGGCGAAAAAGTACAAAATTCCAAGAAAGTCAAAGTTGACCCGCAAAAGTCAAAGTTTGACCAAGTTTAGTCAAAAGGTTGACTTTGCAGTATGAAATGATGCAGTATGAGAAATTATTGCTAGAAATTGTTTTTATGGGCTAGATAGTATGATTTAGCTTAGAAAACCACCCTAGAAAATCAAGCACA
>JAFMPE010156930.1:3115-23160 GCA_024759925.1 Ficus religiosa
CTCGTGAACTTTAAAGGTTCCTGTGTTGGTGTCCTGAGTTACGCTAGAAAAACGATCTACTTGCGAACTTTGAATGTTGAAACTGTAAAATAAAATGATATACTCGTCAAGTAATGTTGGTGCCGTAAATTAGATCCTCGGCTCTCAAAACAAACTTCCTGTTGAATACATCAAGATACGATACTAAAGTTTGACGTTTTTAATGGCAGGATCTTCCATCTGCGGATGCATCCCAGACTGCCAACAATCTCTCCAATCTCGGACAGATCTACAATAGAGAAGATATTTCGACAGATGTTTTGGTAAACAGGACTATCTGAACTAGGAAATATCTTCATATTTACGCTATTTGATGCCCCAAACTCATTGTTGCTTTTAATCCACAAAGGCAAGGGGTCAAGTACTTGGAGAAGATGGAGTTCGCGTGCATAGTTTAGTCCTTCCGGGGCTTCCCTCCAGTACAACTGTCTACTTTTCAGGCCCGGGAGAGGTCTGCTTCTGGGGCAATCTTCTTGCTTTGAGAACAATTTCCTAGAGCAATTTTGTTACCTTAGCAAAATAGCAATCCAATCGACAAGCATTGCTGTCCATGCAGGTTTACTCCCTCAAACACGATATCGTTAATGTGGAGTGTCTGATGCCAGGACTCATCCTAGCTATTAGAAGAGTTGTGCGTCTCAAGGTAACCAACCAAGCACATCAAGCTTTTATGTCATAATGTCGCAAGCAATCCGCTTCATTCGTAAGTTGAAGAAACTTTTTTCTTATTTTTCTGTAACTGCAGAACCTGGTTTATGGCTTGGAGAAATTTTTGTAGAACTCCCAGTGCTATTGGTCAGATTGGACTCCCATTATGGATCCAATTGAGGAACCATTCTGATCCTGTAAACAAAAATATGAGAGAAGAGGAACCATTTTGTTAGTACTTGACCCGGTTTAAATTGAAAGACAGGGACTTGCATGTTTTCTCATAGTGCTGATTTGAGGTCAAGCCTAAATCGTTTCTACTACACAAGAATCTCGGTTTATATTTCGTTTTTCTGACAAGTAATTGAAACATAAGCAATGCTATTTGGAGAAAAAAAATTATCATCTTCCTTTAGAAAACGTATCACTTAGACAATCTGCTTCAATCATCAACATCAAAGAGATGAACTCCTTTGTATTCACAATTTCACTATCATTGCTTTTTGAGACTTGCTCAATTGAGGCAAAAATAATACTTTTCATTTTACCAACACAATTTCTACCCAAAAAAAAAAGATTGACCGACACTACATTTGTGAAAGTTAGAGAGAAGAAGAAGGAATTTGAGATTGTTAAGGAATTGGCTTTACATTTTAAAAGGTTAGCCTGTTAAGTGGAGTGACCCAATATCCTCATAGGTCTGTTATTGTTGTTATATGTTTTCGATGTAGAACTTAAGTTTCTTTTTACCCCTGACAACATTATCATTCTTCGGA
This sequence comes from Ficus religiosa, assembly GCA_024759925.1. Classification (NCBI taxonomy): domain Eukaryota; kingdom Viridiplantae; phylum Streptophyta; class Magnoliopsida; order Rosales; family Moraceae; genus Ficus; species Ficus religiosa. Next base: position 4,579 of record JAFMPE010156930.1, read on the forward strand.
TCCCATAATTAGTTAAAACACGAAAATTTCATAGAAACAAGATATAAAATCTGACAGACACTTGGTTTTTTGGAGTTGAAAATTTGATGAAAATATGAGCCTTTATACTTGTTCCTTTCTTACAAACTAGTACCACAAATGGTCTTACCTGCAAAATTTATGTGCAAGTGCTCCTATCCAGGCTCTATCTTTTTCACTATATGCATAGCTAATAGTAGAAGCAACCAAAATAAATCCTTGATTGGTTTCCACGGTTTTTTCACTCGAGTCGACGACTTTTGGCACTGGTTGTACCAGGAGAGAACGAGTTCCCTCAGGTAGCATTTCCCAGAGTTCAGAATCTGAAGGAAAAAAAAAAAAAGAGTTACAACGGCAAGAATCAACATCAAATAAAGTTGAATTCTTCTCACTTTGATTCAAGCACCAAATCCAAATACAACAACAACAAAGACAAAGAGAAAGGGAAGAGGTGAAGGGGCAAGGGGGAGAGGACGGCATTGAAGTAGAACCACAAGAACCAGTTTTAAAGGTAAAAACGACAAAATCAACCAAAAACGACATAACTAATAAACGACGTTAAAAATGAAAAACCACAGCTTTCATAACAACTAAGCTAGAAAACGAAAGTTAATTCAAACAACGACAAAATTTGCGACTGTGATGAGTTCAAATAAGACAAGACGCAAAAAGCTGATAAAGGAAATAGAAATTAAGGAGAAAGATAGCAACAACAATGACCACAACCTTAAAAACGACATAGAACAAAAACGTCAATAAATTGGGTAAGCGACATACGATAAAAAGACAAAAGCTAGAACAAAAGACCGCAACCTTTTAAAACCGACATAGAACAAGAAAACGACAAAATATGGGAAAAGAACAAAAATTAAAAAATAAAAACTTTTACGTCAAAAACGACAACAAACTCTTATCGACAAACAGAATTCAGAAATCAAATATAAGTTGATAATGTGTAGGACAACAAACAAAGTGAAAATTGAAAATGGCAATAATGAACAATATGACATGCAAAATAGACATTTGGAAACAACAAAATTTTAGAACGACAATCACGTGGAAACCTATAAGATGTGAAAAAACATGAAATGGGACGACATAAAACGTAGAAAATGTGAGCCTTAAGAAAAACAAGAAAAAAGCTTTAGTACGATAGAAAACTTACGATGTCGGAAAACTTTAAAAGCGTCAAGTACTTCAAGGGGACATTAAATTAAATTCTGAAACGACATAAAACCTCAATAGACGACGACAACAATATAATGATGTTAACGTAAAGCACAGCCCACGAAAACGACAGAAACAAAAAAAAAAACCTTCAACACACAAAACTATATTAAGATTTATGAAATGACAAAAGAAAAATGAACGATGATAAAATGAACAACAGCAACCTTTACAACCACAGTCCACCGACAGCTGAAAAACAAATGTGGAAAACGACAACATCCATTCCAAAAAAAAAAAAAAAAAAGCAACGACAAATTGAAAAAACGACAAAATAACAAATGATGGCTTCAATAAAACGGCGATAAGTAGGAAAACGCTAGGACACCTGTAAAAAACAAGAATGACCAAAAGACGTCAAATCTAAAAAGATATTAAACGACGATAGGTTTTTAAAAACGACAAGACTGTTTACCAGAAACCTGAGGAAAGTAAAGGGTGTCCTTCAAGTCAGAAATGCCCAACTCTTCAATCTGTCTCCCAAACCAATCTATTAAATTGGATTTCGGTACATCTCTTGGTTTGTTCCAATAGCCACGTATGCACAGCTCACCTTTAATTGAAGTTAACTGCAAAATTAGACGTTAAGTTCGCCTATCTTAATGTAGTGTAATTTATCCTATAATTAACATCTTAAACTCTGATTAACAATATCAAACATGAAACAACTAAGCATAAAATTTTAAGGCATTGGATAATTCTTAAGTACCATACCACAGCTATGGTGTTTGTGTTACGGAGCAAGATATATGTGGCCCAAGCCAAATCTTCCTTTTCAGTGTTTGTGACACTCTCCGACATCACAAAAATTTGTTCACTGCCTTCAGGGATTGTCGTTTGATCCACTTGAGTAGCACCCTGCAAATAATGCACACACACACACACACACACACACACACACAAGCGTATATATTAAAGAAAATTTAAACCAAAAAATCAATTTGTTTGTTCTATAATCAACTTACTAAAAGAAGAGAGAAAAGTAAGACCATCTCCAATAAATATTTATATATATATATATATATCCACGCCAAGATTATATCTGTTAAAAATAAAATGAAAAACCTTGTTTTATTTTGTGCTTTAATGTGCAATGCTATATCTACTTTTTGTTATTGTTATTAGTATTATGCTTTCAAACTTATAAAAGTGAATTTTAAATATTTAAAATAAGCTAAAAAAGAAAATATTATAATGATGATCATGATATAAAAAAGTCAAGATAACAATTAGTAAGAATCAAATTTTAAATTTGACATTGGCTATACATTATGATAAAATTTACCATCAAGTTTGGCATATGACAAAGTTAATATCAAAGATAACACTATAATTAGTAGCTTTTTTTTTTTTTTTTCCTTCTTTTTTAAAGTCAAAATACAAAATTTACCATTGATACAACAATTTAGCACTCCATTCTAGAAGCTTACCTTGAGAAATTTTCCAAGATAGGGAAGTACAGCTGAAAATGCAGCCAAAGAAAGACCCAAGGCCTCTGTTCTCTACACACACACACACACACACACACAAGGGATCAAATTCACAATCATAAACGACACAAATATAATCCAAAAAAAAAAAAAAAAAGATAAAACAAAGTTTGTCTTTTTATCATCATCAGCATTATCATCATCATTATTATCTGCTTACAAGCTGTGGTGAGGTGAAATCAGAGGCAGAATTGGAACCAAAGAAATGGTTCAAAACCAGAAGCGAACCAAAACCATATCCAATCCATCTGGGCAAGTAAGATTCGTCCAACCCAGGAATTCCTGCAACCCTCTACAAAAATCAGCTCATTTCAACTGTCCCATTTTCTCGGCGAAGATGAGAGAGAGAATTGAAGAGAGAGAGAGAGAGATTTTTACCGAGAGTGAAGCGGAGGACAGAGAGATTGACTTGGCTGCTGCTTCGAGAACCGTCGTCGAGACGAGCTGAGATTGCCGATAACCTAACGGTGCTGCTGCTTCCGCTTCCGGCGCGATATCTGGTTGGGATTTTCACCCGACTTAGTGGACTTAGGAACACCCAACTCTTGCTCATGTCTTTTTTTTTTTTTTTTTTTCCTCTCTCTTAATTACTTTTCTTGTATTTTCGGTTGTTTGGGAGCTAGGAAAGTTGGGATGCTGGGTGTGAATGCAGAGTTGCCATGGTCACGGTTTGGTACCTTTTGAAAAACTGATTTAACTGATTGGTCCGTGAGGCCATTTATGCTATAGACTCTAGACTTCGGCCCAGCCCATACGTCGAGTAAACTCTCTAAATTTCTCCTTAGTCTCTGAACATTTAAATTTGTATAATTTTGATTCTTATTCGTTTTTATAGCTTGAATGATTAAATATTAAAATGATACTATAAATAGTATTTTCCACTAATTTTTGGATGATCCAATAATAATTTGATCATAAAACAATGTTAATTAATAGATTCCGTTCAAGAATTAACAGAAATGATTACTAGTAACATTTTTAATAGTTTAACATCACTCCAGCTAGAAAAAAGAACAGAGGCCAAAAGTTATATAAATGTAGGATGCGTTTGATTCGTCGGTTGTAGATAAAATTTTTAAGTTAAAATTTATTGACTTTTCAAAAAAAAATAAAAACTGAGATAAAAAATTTTGAGTTAGAGTTATAATACTAAACGAAATAGTAAAAATTTAGGAACCAACCTAACAATTTACTATTTTCATTTTATGATACAAAATTATGTATGGTTTTTATAATGATTGGAATTTTTTCTAATTGAAAAATATTCTAATTTTTTTTTTTGTTAGATTTCAAAATTAATTGTAAGTATAAACTTCCCGTACGTTTAATTAAATTTAGATAATCGCTTTTAAAGGAGAGAGGGGGCTCCGGTGGGAGAAAAGAATTTGACATATGCAACGTGCATCAAATTATGAAAGGTTCATCCAACGGTTCAAATTGCATGATCAACAAATAGAATTATTTTGGCTGATGGCCTGCATTGCTATTCCCAATAATTTAGGCTCTTTTTTTTTTTTTTTTTTTGCCAAAAATATATATATATATATATATAAATATAAACACACACATAATTCAACCACACACACACAAACACATGTACATAAATTTCAACCACTAAAACGTTTGCTTTGAATAGAATTAAAAATACACTCCTTTAGGATAAATACAAGCTAGAAAAAAGGAACCTTAATAGCATAAAGCTGCTAGGTTTGCTCCTTTAGATTAAACAATAGGCATCGGAATTCACACTTTAGATTATACAATACAATGACATACAATAAAGTAATGTTTATATACACAGAGATATATATATATATATATATATTTATCCTTTTTCCAAATAGTTTATATAAAACTTTAAGGTTGGCGGATATAACAGTCAATGCAGTGCATTGGCTAAAAGAGAATCAAGTCAATTGTCTAGTGGGCTCCTAATTGTAATCAATGACAAAAAATAAAATAAAATCAAATTAAAAAAAAGTGAGAAACATAGTGATGAAGTTTAATAATAATAACAAAATTATTAACTAATGTAGTTGAAAATGTCTTTTGTCTTGTAGCCATTGACTAATAAGTTTTATATTAAACCCACATGTTCAATTATGTTAATATTTACATTAAAAATTGTTATAAAACAGCTAAAATCTAAACAATAATGATTATGGAACTGGGTTTGATTTACATATCCATGGCAGAATATTTATGTAAATCTACAAATATATTCTTGGATTCGATTTGTTTTATATCACTATTTTGGAGGTAATATCCAATATAGTTTATTAGGAATCAATATGTTAAATTGATACCTAAAGAAAATAACGTTGTCAAGTAAACAAGTCAATGCGTAACCGATGCATCAATCTCTTTTCATTTTTTATTTTTTATTTTTTGGGTTAATGGAACACCAAACCCAAACATATAAAATGAAAATGGTTTTTGGCTTAGGAGTTGTTTGAATAGACCGGGTAAAACCTTAGTTTTTATGTTCATTTCTGTTTTTATTTTAAAAAAGTCAACAAAAATTATTACTTGTTTTAAAAAATCAATTAATTTCAATTTAAAAGGTACCTCTCAAACTTATGATCCAAACGCATTCTTAGTATTTGAAAAGACAGAACAAAAAATATAAATAAAATTCTCATCCGAAATATGGAACAAAGGGGGGAAAAACAGCACGCAGAAAGAAAAAATATATGTGCGGCATAAAAATATTGAAAAACTATCCAATATTCACCTGAAAATAACTAATTCCAAAATATTACCCTTCCGAATATTTAGGGAGTGTTTAGTGGATGAGTTTGAGTTGAAATTTTTAAGTTTAAATAGTAAATTTTTTTGAATTTTTAAAAAAGACAAAAAATTTTTGTAGAAAAGATAAAAAAATTTTTCAGAAAAAGACAAAATTTTGAGTTTAAACTTATACTCCAAACTAAGCCTTACTTGATTGGGTATGTGTCACCTAAAAAGATATATTTTTTTTTTTCTAAAAAAGCCGATTGTAATTGTTTTTTAATTATCTGTTCACAGAAAAATTAAAATGATAATTTTTATTGATAATACAAAATTATCAGCCACACAATACAATATAATTAGAAGTTAAACGAAAATAGAGAAGATAGAAATAAGGTTTTGATTACTTGATTAGATTTCCTGGCAGAATAAGCACACGAGGCCTTGTTTCTATGCGTGCGAGTTACATCGCACGTGGCGATCTGACGGCCGGTCTCTATCCTAATTTACCTTCCTAGATCAAACCTAAATCCTACACCCACGCTTTTCAGACACAACTACATACCCAATCATTACACGCCACGTCACATCATGATCTTCTGTGAAAGTACCAAAACACCCACGATGCCCAAATCTTTAAAGTCCTAGGTGAGCGCGGTTTCTGTGAGAAGTACCCGAATATAGCTCACGGAGGAGACTAATCGGTACGATCCTCAATGATCCATCGCATGGAGAACCTAGAAATCATCAAATGAGATTGCGCCACGTAATCCACGTTCTTCATCCTCACCGCGCAATTCATCACCGACTATGCAACTGTATCAGATTCTCGACACGTGTCTGTGTTTCCCGGGAGTAGCCGGTGACCTTAGGGCTGGGTCACCGACGCAGTCGGTCACTCCGACTCTGCAATTCCCGCTAGGTATATAATGCAGCGCCATCGGAGCTCCTTCTCTCTCTACGGATTTCCCAGTTTTCTCGTTTAGACCAGAAAAGAAAAGAAAAGAAAAGAAAAAGCAACATTCCTCTTTTTCCAGCTCCTGATTTCATGGTCAGTAGCTTTCACATTTGATAATTCTTTAATTTCCTATTTTTTCCCCCAATTTATTTATTTTTTTTCAATTTTGTTTTGTTGTCTATCTTGGACTGCTCCGATCGATCTCTGCCGCTGTTAAAGTTCGCAACTTTGTTTCTTTTGAATTCATCGCGATTAAGTTTTGGTTTTTGATCTTTTCGTTTCGGTTTTTAATTTGTGCTGAAGTTAGTGTTAGTTCCATAATTTTAGCTGGATTTATTTGTTTTGGGGATTTTCGCAATTTCGTGTTTCAGGAGTTGCTTGGGGTTTGATCTTAGACTCTGATTCTTGTTATGCTGATAAAATTAAGGATAAAACTTCTTTTTTTTTTTTTTTTTTGCTTAATTACAAGTTTAATAGAGCTAATTTGGGTTTGGATCTTCAAAAATCAGTGTCTTGTATAAGATGCCAATGTTAGTTTATTGTTCATAATTTGCTGGGAGGAAATTAGGGTTTTTGGGGGTTATGTTAGGAAATCATGGGTTTTGTTCCCTAGGGTTTGGTATTTGTTATTGTTTTAGTTTGTAATATAGTTAAATATGGTTTTTTAGAATTTAGTGTGGTTTCTATTTATAGATTCTGTGGTTCTACTGCTAATTGTGTTGCTCCTTTGGGTTGTTTTAGATTCGTATGAGAAATTGTTGAAAGCTCAAACTGGTTATTAAATAATAACGCGTCGTTTGGTTGCTCAGGAGCTGTTAGATTTGTAATGAACGTTTCATGAATTGGTGACATTAGCGATTTGGTGAAATGGTGGATAAAAAAGTAGCTTTGTATTAGTATTGTTTACTTAGTCATGTTTTACTTATAGCTTCTATTGGGGATTTTTTTATATGGTTTTGCTTCTGTATTGTATTCAGTGGCTTGAGCATATTTATTCTTGTAAAAAACACTAGTAAGGCCTGGCTCTGGAGAGCTATTTAGACTCTGGCCATCAAGGGGCGGTGCCTCCCATGGTGCCTTCTCGGGTGGCTGGAGGGCTAACACAATCTTCCTCAAGTTCTGGAATTTTCTTTCAAGGAGACGGGCAGTCCCAGGCTGTTGTTAACTCTCACTTGAGCTCATCCTTCGCGAATTCTTCTAATTCATTTCCTGGAACTGGGCGTTCGAATCTGGGTCCGGTTTCTGGGGACATGAACAATGCAGTGTTGAACAGTGTGGCGAATTCCGGTCCAAGTGTTGGGGCAAGTTCCTTGGTCACAGATGCAAATTCAGCACTTTCAGGAGGTCCCCATTTGCAGAGAAGTGCAAGCATCAATACAGAGTCATATTTATGCTTACCAGCGTCCCCAATGTCATTCTCTTCCAATAACATTAGCATCTCGGGGTCTTCGGTTATGGATGGATCTTCTGTAGTGCAGCAGAATTCTCATCAGGAACAGAATGCTCAACAAGTGCAGCAAAGTCAGCAGCACCAACAAGGAGCATCGACTGCTACATCACTACCCACATCACAAACTGGACAAGTTTCACTTCCCACGGGTGTGAGGCTTCCTGGATCATTCCTTCAGGATCCGAATAATTTAGCCCAGGTGCAAAAGAAACCCCGGTTGGATATCAAGCAGGAAGATATTCTGCAGCAGCAGGTGTTACAACAGCTCCTGCAGAGACAGGACAGCATGCAGTTCCAAGGTCGCAATCCACAGATACAAGCCTTGTTTCAGCAGCAGAGAATACGCCAACAACAGATGTTGCAGTCTATGCCGCAGTTGCAGAGAGCTCACATGCAGCAACAGCAGCAGCAGCAGCAACAGATGCAGTTGAGGCAGCAACTGCAGCAGCAGGCGATGCAACCAGCATCTGCAATGAAGCGCCCATATGATGGTGGTGTATGTGCTCGGCGCTTGATGCAATATCTATATCATCAGCGGCAAAGACCAGTTGTGAGTATAATTGTTTAATTTAAGTATCTGGATTTTTGGTTTCTGATGTTTGTAACAATTAATCTATACAAATTTATTTTATTTTCTTTTCTCTCAAGTCTCTAAGCATGCATGTTATTAATAAAATAAATCCACCATATTTACTTTTTCTATTTGGTTTAGGTACTGGTATGAAAGCTCATGTGGTTGGATAATTAGGTTTCTGATGATTTTTATTTGACAGGATAATACTATTGCCTACTGGAGGAAGTTTGTTACTGAATACTACTCTCCTCGCGCTAAGAAAAGATGGTGCTTGTCATTATATGAAAATGTTGGGCATCATGCGCTTGGTGTCTTCCCTCAGGCAGCTATGGTCCGTTTCTTTCATTATTCTTTCTTTTTTTTTCCCTGCTTCCTGGTTCTACTTTTAGAGTAGGAAAGGAAAATCAGACTAGATAAGTTGCAGTTTTATTATGAACCGTATGCTAATGAATATCATAAAACGTCTTGAAATTTCTGATTTATCATGAACCTTATGCTAATAGATGCCATAAACTTACTTGAATTACTTATGTTATTTTCCTTCAAACCATATACCAATGGTTCTGACACGTAAAACTTTTCCCTTTCAGGATGCGTGGCAGTGTGACATTTGTGGTTCAAAATCCGGAAGGGGTTTTGGTAAGACAAATTGACAAACTACATGAAACTTCTGTCAAGCTATTGTTACTTGTTATTTCCAATTGCAAGTGTCACTTATGTTATATGTTCTTAAATAACAACACCAATACCTTGATAGTTCAACTACTGGCAAAAAAGGTTCTTTATGGTTCTCTCTGTCACTCTCTCCCTTTTTTTCTTTCTTTCTTTTTTTTTTTTTTTTTTTTTTAATTTTCTTTTTGCAATAACTCATTTGAATCATTATTTTTGTTTGAAAATATACTTGGGTGCTTTATTTTGCTTCATGGCATAATGTTGTAATGAGTATTTTTCGAAATCTGGTATCCTTTAATTACATTTTTCTGTGGCATCCTTTGCAGAGGCGACTTCTGAAGTGCTCCCCAGACTTAATGAGATAAAATTTGGCAGCGGAGTTATCGATGAGCTTTTATTTTTGGACTTGCCAAGTGAATGTAGATTTCCTTCTGGAATAATGATGTTGGAGTATGGAAAAGCGGTACAAGAAAGTGTATACGAGCAACTTCGCGTTGTTCGTGAGGGTCAACTTCGTATCATATTCACGCAAGATTTAAAGGTTGATAAGCATTTTCACGTTAGTTATTACCAGTCTTCACATCCAGTATAATCTCATTCAGTTGTTTTCATGCTTTTCCAGATTCTATCCTGGGAATTTTGCGCACGTCGCCATGAAGAACTTCTTCCCCGTAGGTTGGTTGCTCCACAGGTATGGATTCTGATAGTTTCTGTCTTGTCAAGTGGTTCATAGAGTTATGGTTCTAACTCTTATTTTATTCAGACATGGCTGAATTTTTCCAATCAGATGAGCATGCCGGATGTTTATATTTGACGAGTTTGGACTTAAAATCATTTTTTTATTACTCTGATGTAGGTGAACCAACTAGTTCAGGTTGCACAGAAGTGCCAAACTACAATTGCTGAAAGTGGCTCTGATGGGGTTTCTCAGCAAGACCTACAAACAAACAGCAACATGTGAGTTAGCCAAATGATACTGCCTTTAAACTAGGACATTCCACTTTGAATGTAAAAGAAAAAGTAGACGATTTGGCCTGTGAACAAGGACACTGTGCCTGTTAAGCCTAAAACACGTCATCTAATCATTAACTGTCTTGTATAAGACAGGATAGGATGCACATGCGAGTAGGATTGTACTAAAATTTAGTATTTTTCTTCAGGGTATTAACAGCTGGGCGACAGCTGGCAAAGAGTTTGGAGTCACAGTCACTGAATGACTTGGGTTTCTCCAAAAGATATGTGAGGTGTTTGCAGGTACATTAATATTATGTTTTTGGGAGATAAGTAATTGCTGCACTTCTCAGCAATTTCTTGATGATTGTTTTCTCCTTGGACAGATTTCTGAGGTTGTGAACAGCATGAAGGATTTGATTGATTTCTGCCGGGAGCACAAAGTTGGGCCTATTGGTAAATTCTTTTTCTCTATTTTTCCATTGTTTGTATATTCCTATTCTTTCAACGTGGTTTGTAAGATTTTTTGTTTTTCTTCGAAGAGATTATGGTTGTAATTTAAATGCAAAGTTTGCAAACTACAACTTTTTGGAGTTAATTGTTGAGTTGTGATCGAGTGAAAGCAGTTTTTTACTCAGAGCAGATGACGTTTAATTTGGAGCTGAAAGGTTATTGTATGGTATTGTGATTTGATTTTTGAGATTGATTGACCACGTTCCGTGGAAGCAGTCTCGGCATCTATTCTCTTCCTGCCAAATTTAACTTTTTTCCCCGACTGAAGTAAATAATGTTCTTTTGCCCCTAGACATATTTTGCTTTTGTTATTTGGTCGACTGAAGTGAAAGTGCCGTCATTAATGTATTATGCATGAATAGTGTTTGATTATTTTATTTGCTCATCCTTGAGTGCAAGTTGAAATGATATCCTATCTTTCCGTATTTAGTTGTTCCTTTTGCCTCTTTTTTTTTTTTCCTTAATTCCTGAATTTAACAAGAGTGTTTACTTTTGGATCTTTGGCTGACATTTTGGCAGAGGGCTTGAAGAACTATCCTCGACATTCAAGTGCAGCAAAGCTCCAAATGCAGAAGATGCAGGAAATGGAGCAGCTAGCAAGCGCTCAGGGTATGCCAACTGACAGGAACACTCTTAATAAGCTGATGGCATTGCATCCCGGGCTAAATAACCAAATAAACAACAACCATCACATGGTTAACCGAGGTGCATTAAGTGGTTCAGCACAAGCCGCTCTAGCACTGACTAATTACCAGAATCTGCTCATGAGGCAGAACTCTATGAATTCGAACCCCAACTCCATGCAACAAGAGGCTTCGTCTTCTTTCAATCATTCAAACCAAAGCCCATCGTCAAGCTTCCAAGGGTCTACTGCTTTAATACCAGGTTCCATGCAGCAAGTACCTGTTAGTGGCTATTTGAGCCCCCATCTACCATCGCAACCACCACCACAGCAACCTCAACAGCTGCCACAGCGCTCGGTGAGTGCTAATAGCATGCTACAGCAAAACCATCAGCAGAGCACTCAAGGCAATCAGGCCTTGCAGCAGCAGATGATCCAGCAATTGCTGCAGGATATGTCTAACAGCGGCGGCGGAGGTGTGCAACAGCAGTCTCTTTCTGGATCAAATGCGAACGGTAATGGGGGTATGGCGAGGAACAATGGAATGAACTTTGGAGGCAACACTTCAGCAGCAGCAGCAGCAGCACCGGCTGCAGTGACTGCCAGTGTAGCTGGAAGTAATGGATCTGCACCGAGCAGGAGCAACAGTTTCAAAGCTGCTTCAAACAGTGACTCTTCTGCAGCGGGTGGTAACAACGGATTCCACCAGAGAGCACCGGATTTGCCGCAGAATCTGCATTTGCAGGAGGATTTAGTTCAGGACATTGCCCATGAGTTCACAGAAAACGGGTTTTTCAACAGTGATCTTGACGATAATATGGGGTATGGCTGGAAGGCTTGACTAACAAAAATTTGGGCTTTAAAAGTTAATTATTAGCCCTTCCAGACCGCATGATATATCTTTGTACAGGTCATTTGAGAATAGCTGTTTTCTTTCCTTTTTTCTTTGGCTCCCTTTTTCAAGTATGGAATTTGTTGTGACATGACTCACTTGGACTTCTTTAGTAGTTCATTAGGCTTATTAGCAATCCTTTTTTTTTTTTTTTTTTGAGGTTTTTTCTTCTGTTGCCCAAGTTTTTTTTGCAAGTGTAATCTATTGGACAAAAACCTAAGAACAACAGATTTCGTATTAACATGATTACTTGTTTTACCTATCGCGTCTTTGAGTCCTTTTAAAGTGGAAACTGGCTTTATTTTTGGTGTAATAATTTACAAAATTTTTTTTGTTATTTTGGTATATAAACTGTATACATGACGTATTAACGTTTGCATCAACCAAAACGTGGGAATTTTGGCGCGTAGCCGTACCATTTAACAACTTTAAAAACTATAACTGCATTTAGAAGTATCTGTGCCATCTTATAATTACTTATATTAGAGCTCACAAAAACCTCGGTTTTTTGTAACTTGAATGATTTTAGGAAAATGTGGAGTCAAAGTTGCACCAACTTCTCATAGGATTTGAGCCGAAAGCACGTGGTCAAGACGGAGTAGCCTCATCGGTGAAATACTTCGGAAGCGGTCAGTCAAATGCTTCCTGAATTTTGGGAGTAGCTTGCATTAGTTTGAAGCAAACAATTAAAGAAGAAGAAGAAGAAGAGTATTTTGCATTAGTTTGAAGCGAACAATTGAATTTATCCAAAGAGATGGACATAGTGTTCAGTTGCGGCTTTAGCAAATCCTAAATTATATTAACACGAATTTTCACTGTGGGATTTAAGGTTTTTATTTTTCAAAAGATAGAAAACCGAAAGCAGGTCATTTACAGTGTAAAAAGACTAATCATGACGCTCGTTTTCTGGTTCATCTCCACCATCAACAGAAGGAGATCTTGAAGGGGTAATACGCAACCTATCACGTTGCCAACCTATAACGCTCATTAACCTTGAAGTGATTGTACGCAAGCGAGAAGACTCACCCACCTCTGTGATTGGAAATTTTGGCGATGACTCCGAGTACATTTCCGCTGGAAAATACTTTAAGGAGCACTTGCCCGAGTGATCATGCATTTGGATGTCAAAAGGCTGTAAGAGTGGCCGACCCACAACTTGGACGTGAGCAATACTGTACCATGTTACGACATACCAAAGTAAGAAACGTGGTATATATTAGACCATACAGCAGAATTGGAGCAAATAAGGTTTCTCTGGACAAGTCGTAAGTAGAGACCTATTAATAAGATCGATAGCTTGTATGGACAACGATTGCGAGTATGAACGCATAATCCTCCAGACATTTTAATCATTAAAATTATGTGTTTATTCTTTAGCCTTTAGGAATCATTAACAAATGTCAATTTTGAGTTTACCATAGGTCTCTACATTAACGAATGACAGAGAGAGAGAGAGAGAGAGAGAGAGAAAGAGAGAGAGAGAGAGAGTACCAGATATAATATAATCCGTCTATTTCTTGCTTTTGAACCCTACCCAATAACTCAACTAGCAAAAATCCTCCAACACAGAGAGCAGGTTCTGGGAGCTCAAACTTTTGCAGTACATTTTCCTGTTTCGCACAAGTCAAATGCACGTAAGCTTTATATAAGATTAAAAAGAGGAGGGAACAAAGCATTGTTTCTATGTAAAGTTTTAACTTGTCGGCGAAGGCTTCTATTTCCCTTCCTCAAATCGGAAATGGAAACAAGGTCAAATTGTATATGCAGTTCAGCAAACCTGAGCCATTGGGAATTCAGGTGAGACATAAGTCCAAACAAATCTATCGTCTTCCAAACTGTGAGGAATGTTGGTATCATACAGAAACTCATCCTTCAGTTCCACTAGATTTCTGAGATGGCCAATTCGGAATCGGATAGCCTTACATGAGTATATTGGGTGGCCATCCTGAAAGTATGCTGAAATAAAAAAACATAAAATTTCTTTCAGTTATAGCTAGAAAAGGCCAGGAACCAGGACATAACATTGAACCACAAACCGACATGCATAAAAGAGAACCAGGATTAACCTTGGAATGGTTGAATATGGATTTCAGTCACAACACATAATTTGGCCACCAACTTGTAAAGCAATGTCTCGGGAAAAGTGGGGTCACTTTTACCATCACTTGACCAGTATGAAGGTGCACTCTCAAACTGATCCCCTGGTACTAAAGTACGACGAATGCTTTCTGTGGGGTAATTGTCAGTGCTAGATGCACTTATGGATTGTAATATGCAAGATTTACTAACGACGGGAGAAAGCCCTTGTGCTAAGAAAGAATATATTCTGTGTTTCCTCTCAAGGAATTCCCGTTCGGTAGAATTGCCAACTCCATGTTTTAATGGTTCTAAAAGGTTGTTTGCTTCAATGGCACGAGCAGCGATAGATATTTCAGGAAACTTTTTGAAGCAAAGTTGCTTACAAATGCTATTTTCAACAACTGCAAAATGTTAAGAATAAGCATCAGCATCATTCAAGTCTGAAATATAGGTCAAGCATACTTCATCCAATCTCGTCACGAAAATTCAGCTTACAATGACAGAAGGGAGGTAAAATATTGTTATGCATCAAACGCACTAATCCTCTACTAACAAGAGAAATAATATAAAGGCAGGCGAAAAACACACAAAATTTATAGCGGTTCACCCTAAAATGTCAGAGCTACATTCACTTTCAGCCATTGCAGGCTTTCACTAGGCTGAAGACCAAGATTAGAAGGGAACCACACACCTTAAGCCTCTCGGATTCATTGTTTTTCTCTCTAATCTCTCCCTAACATATGCATTATTGGGCAACCAAAACAAATGTGCAAAAAACAACAATATCAGATTCTATCATTTCAGAGTATTGATTGAAGCACAAAAATTGAACATTTTTTCTCCCCTCAGAACAGGAAAAAGTACTAGCAGAACTGCAGATATTTTTTTTCCCTACATCTAATAATATTGATAATATTATATAAATATTCTGGACATTTTGCTTATATATCATTCTAAAGCCAGTGAACAAGTTTATCCCGAATTGCCACACTGCAAGAACAAAGCGCCGGAAGATTATTGCAAGCTTAGGACTTCGCCAAAGTCATTAAACCAAAAGCATTCAAGAATTTAAAAGTCGTTAGCATCTACAAGGTACAATAAGCAGATACCAATAGTGAAACTTGAAAGAAAAAAAAAAAAAAATTCAAAATGCTAAAGATTTTAACAGAATAGCATTACCAAATCGGAGCCAAAGCCTTGAAACAGAGCAAACACGGACTAGATCAGATGGGTCATCTAAATGGGTGAGAATCTTTGTTGAAATGTCAGTTCCAAGCCAGTATATAAAATCACTATTATTTTCCCCTTTAGGCATCTTCAACAACAACAAGAATCTAATGCTTCTGCCAACTCAAAAAACCAGATTCATGCTGCAAAAAATCCCCAAAAAAAAAAAAAAACATTAAGTTAGGAATTGGTTTTCAAACAAACAACCCCCGTCACACCCATCAAAAAATAAAATAAAATAAAGCCAAAAAAAAAAAAAGTCCAAAAGGCCATGTAAATTAGTGAAAGTTTCCAGCTTTAGGTGGCAAAGGACACCCGATTACCAAACGAACTGAGAAGATATTGCATATCAATGAAACTGAATAAACCCAGATGGAAAATAAACTTAAAAAAAAAAAAAAACAAACAAACAAACAAGAAAAAGAAGAGAAAAGGAATGTACTTGTGGGGAATAAGGACAAGAAGAAGAAAGAAGTACGGTTTTACAAGAAGGAAAGCAAAAAAATGGATCTGAAAAAAGCAAAACAAACCTCCCCTACAAGAAAGAGAGAAGCTTTGGAGTCACCGACTGGCCAGAGCTTTGGATGACGATGCAGAACAAAACAACTGATAATGGAATCGGTGAGAACATAATTTTGTTATTATGATAATGATAGTGTTGCTTCTTGCACATAATACTAGTTTTTACCGTTATTTACCGCACGTCCATCTTTGAATCCAGGGATGGCAATATTACCTGCGGGTCCGTCCTTGCAGGAATCTGTCCGGAATGAAATTTGGAGACGGGGATTATTTTTTATTCGTGAAGATTAGCGGGGTGGGGACAAAGAAAGTATTCCCTGAGATTCCATATAAATATAATATATAATAAAAATTATTTTTAAAAGTGTGTGTATTGAGGATTAAAATTATGAGTAATAAATAAATGAGAAATTTTTTTTGTTTATTTTGTATGGTTTCAGGCTTTTTTAGCTTGAATTGTTTTATAAATATTTAGTTTTAAGAGATTGTAATGTTTTTATGAGATTTTAAATGGTTTTATTATTAAAATTTCATTTGTATATATTTAGAATTTTATTTGATTATGAAATCTTTGATTTTGAATTAAATTCACGATGAATATAAATTTTATTTTTTGTTTTTATTTTATTGTATTTTTTAATATATTTTTATAATAGATCGGGAACGGAACGAGAGAAAAACCCTCCGACACGGAATCCTTATTTCGGCCCCGCTTCTATTTAAGCGGAGATGGGAACATGAATGGGGATGATTTTTGAGGATAGGGATGGGGTCGGGACTGCATTTCTTGACCTCACTCCGTCCCATTGCCATCTCTACTTAAATCAATATTATTTTTTGTTCGTATCATATTTTTTTTTCATTTTTACTCGGTTGTATTAATTATTATTTTTCTTTAAAATGTAAAATATATTTCGTTTATATATATATATATATATATTTTAAAATTTGCTATGCATGGATCAACTCTTTCGTTGAAAAAGTTTCATCAGTGTTTTTGTATTATGTTTCGTGTGCGACAAGTTTTTTCATCCATCGTCTTTTTCTTTAAAGCGTTCTAAATTTTGTGTAGGTTTTTATTTTTCTGACCGAAAATTGCAATATTTAGAAAATACTTTAGATTCATATCCTGATATCCCTAAAAAGTAATATGTGGATTATAAAAAAAAAAAAAAAAGTAAAATGTGGAAAAATCCATGAAAAAATGTATTTTCTCCTTTATTGCAATACAAAGTTTGCTTCTTCTTTTTTTTCCCCTCCTCCGCTGAAAACAAGAAAACTCCTATATTGTAATACGAGTTGGACCCCCTTTTTTATGTCTTTCAAAAAGAAGGGGGGGGGGGGGGGGAGTGAACATTTTATTTTATTTTATTTTTTTAAGCTAGACCATATTGTTAATCTGGACACTATACAACGTGCCTTTTAAATTTCAATTTGTATTGTCTGTTTCCTCGGAACTTGTGTTAGTTTCAGTTAGTGTTAAAAAAACGAAGGTAATCATTAAAACTCCATTTTCTTGTTCTTCAATTGTTTTTTCCTAGGTTTTTTTTCCCCTTCAATTAAGGATCTTATGGTTCGTTTATTTCATAGGTTATATTTTTAACGTTTAGGGACAAAAAAAAAAAAAAATCATTTGAGATGAGACTTCATTAGCATGTATTTATCATCGCATAATTTTATTTTATAACCTAATTATAAAATAATTGTATAGGTTATAACCTAATTATTTTATAATTAGGTATAACCTAATTATAAAATAATTTTATTTAGCATATATAATTTTATAACCTATTTATCATCACGTTTAGGGAACTATATTTTAACTTAATTATGAATTCAGATCCTCTGTCTTATTTTCCTATCTCATTAGGTATTTTCTTAATAGTGTTTTGACAACTTATTAACTTATTCAAGAATTTTTAGTGTTTAATATTTTTTATATGACTGAATTTTTACATTCAAATGATATGGTATAACATTATTGAGGGGACAGTCAATGAGATAAAAAAAATCTGAAACAACAAATCTTGACTTCCTAATTATGTGTTTCCCTCATTTGATTTGATTTTCCAATAACTTGAAAAGAGTGGAATAAATTGAGCATGCGTTTGGAATGTCCGCTTAAGTTGAAAAATTTGAGTTAGAGTTGAGTTGTGTGTTTGGTTGTGTGCTTGGCTGGGCTGATTGGAGTTAAAAGTATAAAAGTTAAAATGTTTTTGAAAAAAAAAAAATAGTAATATGAATCTTGTTTTATTTGTCTTAAAATTCTATATAATTAAAAGAAAAATCTCATCTGAACTTATATATATAAGGTTATGGACTTTTAAAGTTTAAGTTTTTACGTCATAGTTTGAATTGTAAATGATGAAAATGAAGATTAAACCATATTGCCCTACTTTTGCCCGAAGCACCATAAGAAACTATATTCATTAATTAGTATGGGGTTGGTGGTCCATCACTATTGAATGGTGGGTGCTTTAGTAGAGACTATAGTGGTGAATAATGCCCCTTTTTTTTCTTTCTTTATTGTGAATAATGCCTTTCAAAGAGTGCATAATTGAAAATTAAAACATAACACATTTGACCTCTCATAGCATGTATTAATCGGTTCAACTAATAGTTAAAAGAAAAAAAGAAAGAAAGGAAAAAAAGGCCCA
>JAFMPE010156952.1:1756-14123 GCA_024759925.1 Ficus religiosa
AAACTCGTTATTACGTTCTACTGTCTTCGCTCAGAAAAACAGAAAAATAAAATAATATATATTAAAAAATAATTAAAAAAAAAACTTAAGAAATCAAGTGATTGGCTTTCGGTTTTACTAATTATAACAACAACAAAATATTATTATCGTTATTAATTTGTTTTCATCGAAAACCACCTGTTTGAGTGGCTTTTTTGAGCGTCGAAAAAAGTCAATTTTTCTGAAATCTTTTGTTAAACTAATTTTAGAATAACATTTATTTGGAGTAAATAATAAAAACAAAAGTCAATTAAAAAGAACTATCTCATTTATTTGTTAAAGAAATAAAAAAGGACTTAAAAATTGTTCTTCCATTTCCATTTTCATTTTCTAAAAATTGTATACCTAACTCAAATTAAGAACACAATCAAACACGATTAAAGAAACAATTAAAGAAACAGTTCCAATATGATTCTATTAAAATTCTATCTCTCTTTTTATAAAAAAACAATTTAAAAAACAAAATATCATCTCCAAAGCACAACCAAACCAAAAAGTCACACAAACACACACATATACATTCGTGTGTGTGTTTTTGTGTATATATATAGACATTTATGCGTATCTTGATTTCATTTCTCCACAAACCAGCGAAGCCAAAATTCGACAGGGAGACAAAAAAGGAAAAATTAAAAAAAATAATAAGAGTTTTTGAGTCTAGAGAGAGAGAGACAGAGAAGAGTCAGTACTCCTCAGTCTCCATGTCTGAGTCAGAGGTAATTTTCTGTTGCTGTCTGTTGCCTTCAATCTTAGCTGTATTCTTGTTCTTCATTCTCATGAGAAGGAAGAAAAAGAGGTTCCTCAATCTCCCTCCGGGCGACATGGGCTGGCCTTTCGTCGGCGAGACCATCTCCTACTTGAAGCCTTACTCTGCAACCACCTTGGGTGAATTCATGGAACAACACATTTCAAGGTACACCCCCCCCAAAAAAAAAAAAAAAAAAAACCCAGAAATGTAACAGGACATGAAAAATTCTAAGCAAAACAAAGATTAAAATTTTCACAAATAAAAAAAATTAAAAAGTTATGTTTGGATATGGGCAGATATGGGAAAATATACAAGTCGAATTTGTTTGGAGAGCGGACAATAGTATCGGCAGATGCAGGGCTGAACAGATTCATACTACAGAACGAGGGAAGGCTGTTTGAATGCAGTTACCCGAGAAGCATAGGAGGGATTCTGGGGAAATGGTCCATGTTGGTTTTGGTCGGAGACATGCATAGAGATATGAGGAGCATCTCTCTCAACTTCCTCAGCCACTCCAGGCTCAAGACCCATCTCGTCCGAGAGGTCGAAAACCATACTTTGCTTGTTCTTAATTCTTGGCAACCCAATTCCGTCTTTTCTGCCCAAGACGAAGCTAAAAAGGTTCCAAATTTATTCCCTCTTTCTGTTTAATGGTTAGTTTTTTTTTTTTATATATTTATATATTTATACAAACATATATATATATATGTATATATATTGTGATATTGCAGTTCACTTTCAATTTGATGGCAAAGCATATAATGAGCTTGGATCCTGGAGTGCCTGAGACAGAGCTGCTGAAGAAAGAGTACATCACTTTCATGAAAGGAGTGGTGTCTCCGCCTTTGAATTTCCCAGGAACACCTTACAGAAAAGCCTTACAGGTATATTTTTGTGTTACAAATATTCTAATGTGTAAATTTTTGTTTTTAATTTTTTTTAAAAGTACTGTACTGATGATGAGGTTTTGTTGGGTTTGGTTTGTGACAGTCAAGATCAACGATTCTGAAGTTCATAAAGAGGAAAATGGACGAAAGGACGGTGGAGATGAAGGGAGAAGAGAAGAATGGAAATCCGGAGGATGATGACGAAGACCTTCTGGGATGGGCTTTGAAGTACTCAAATCTCTCAACTGAGCAAATCCTTGACTTGATTTTGAGCCTTCTCTTTGCCGGTCATGAGACTTCCTCAGTTTCCATTGCTTTGGCTATTTACTTTTTGCCAGGTTGTCCTAATGCTCTTCTACAGTTGAGGGTAAGCTAAACTTTTTTTTTTTCTTTTTTTTTTAGGTCATAAAAGTAATTTTTTAATTTTTAATTTTGGTATTACTAAAATTTTGTACTAATATATACAATTATATATGGCTTTGGATTCAGGAAGAGCACACTGAAATTGCAAGAGCAAAGAAGGAAAAAGGGGAGACAGAGTTGAATTGGGAAGACTACAAGAAAATGGAGTTCACTCAACGTGTAAGCTCTTAAGCATTGTTACATGATATACATACATGCATGCATTCATACATAACATTATTTAAAAGTCCAAATTAGATATTTTTTTTAATTGTATAGAATTTTGAGATTAACTAAACAAGTTTCATATTGATATTTTTTTCAAAACATATGTTAAATTTTTATATTTTTTAACTCTAATAATTCAAATATCTCGATAAATATATAATCAATTCAAATATAAGTTTTACTATCTAAACTTTAATATCAAATGTATACTTGCTAAAGAGAAAGAAACAAAACTTTTTGTTACTGTTATGAAGGTTATAAGTGAGACACTTCGGCTTGGTAACGTGGTGAGATTTCTGCATAGAAAAGCGCTAAAAGATGTCAAGTACAAAGGTGAGGACTACTGAGGTCAAAAATTTTTTTATTTCAAGCCAAAAAAAATGGTCAAGTTTTTATACAAAAGTGGGGGAGTGTTTAGCCTGGAAATTCGCCGGATTCAAGTACTCTGACCCTCAGTTTGTATCTATATATATATTTATGTATATATATATATTGATTTAGAAAATTCAAAATTATAATTGCGTGTCAATTTGAAAATAAAAGGATATGACATTCCATGTGGTTGGAAAGTGCTTCCGGTGATTGCAGCCGTGCATTTGGATCCTACGCTTTTTGACCACCCTCAACGCTTCAATCCCTGGAGATGGCAGGTCAGTCATAGCTTTCCACAGCATGCCCTTGCATAATAATTCTTATTATTTTATTATTATTACCCTTTTATTTATTCATTTGAAGGTTAAAAACAAATATTATGAAGAATTTTATTTAAAAAAAAATAAAGCTAAAGAGAGAGAGATGGTAAAAGCTGAGGTCCCCAAGCACCTCCATTGGTTCTTGTTGTGGCTCCCACTCGCAGCCGTTGGTTGCTTGGCAGTGGACCCCATGGATGCGCCCATCTCATGCATAACAGATAGTGATTATATATATTTTTAATATATATTATTTTTAATTTACTTATTAGTCATTGCTCTGATTTTAGTAATGGTTTATAAATTCCCTTGTGAGGTACTCTAGTGACTCTATATATATATATATATATATAAAAATATCAGAGCTACGGTCAAAAAATAGAACGGATAAATCAAATTCATGGACTAGGCATGCATTTGAAAAGATTGGCACTTGTCACAAACAACAAACTAGTCTAATAATAACACGTATGCGAAACATACACTAATAGTGATATAAGCTACACATTAAACACATAAACTAACAATTCAAGCCAAAAAATAATAATAATAATAACAAGAAGTAGTAAAAAAAGTTACTTGTTATGTCTTTATTTATTAAACGGGTTAGAGTAAATACTAAGTGGAGATTGTAAATTAGACGGTATTTATTATATGAGACTGAATATGACGAGAACATTCATTTCATGAGTGGTATGGTTGAGGTTAATTACTGTTGTGATATGGTGTTCCGTTATAGAAACTCTTACAGATTCAATGATTGATTACCAAATACAAGCAAAACTAATATATATATATATATATATATATATCGTGTGAGTGTATATATAAAAGTAAATAGAAAAACCAAAAGAGAGGGGTCCGTCGAACATTCCTCTAGTTAAGCCCGTTGGATGTCTGTCGTGTATGTAGGATAAGAAGATATATATATATATATATATGTATGTATGTATGTATATAGGAGGGAAAGAGGGAGGGTAATGGTATTGGGTTGGGGTGGGGAAGTTGTGTATTGTCTGGGGAGGTCACGGTGAGATCTCACGGATTTCGTTCCAGATGAACTGTCATGATCAGCGAACGGATGGTTGCTCACTGTACGGACCTGGGGGTGGGTCCCACTAGAAGTCATCAAAATCACTCTCCTCGTGGGGGTGTGGGGGGGGATTTGAGATGATTAAACCCCCATGTGGATGTGGGGTTCTCTCTTGCACGTGCATTTCTGCTTTTCTCAAGTGGGTCAAATAGCCCCCCAAAGAAAGATATAAATTATTAAAACATTTTTTTCCAAAAGTAAAAAAAAAAAAAAAAAATGGTCCTCACTCACTAGTCACTCCTAGAAAAAGAAAAAGAAAAAAAAGTTTTCTTTTTCAATTTCTTCAGAGAAAAAGTCCCAAAGAAAAAGTTTGGCTTTTGAATCTTTGTATGTTGCTTAGAAAGAAGAAGATTAAGGAAACACGGAACTATACATATTTAGGGACATGAAAAGGATACATACACACACACACACACACACGTATATAATGGCATTAGATCAAAAGGTGATCTTCCACTAGAGGAAATAATGCAAAAGGTTTAAATTGTGAAAAGGTTTTTGTTGGGATTGAGCTCATGATTCATGTTGCTTCTGTTTCTTTCATTCATGTTATATGATTTGGAGGAAATTAATCCACTTATTAGAATGTCCCATTAGTGGAAAAAGCTTAGCCAACGTCGGTTTTTAATTAGTTTTTAATATATTTTTTTAAAAATGCGGTGAAAGGAAAATGACCTCCACTTAGATTCTCCAATATCTGATGAAATCAACGTTTTTACGTTTATATAAACATATATATATATTTTTTATGTGTGTGTGTCTCCTATATTTTGCTGAAAAGTTGTATAGCAAAAGGAACAAAATTCCAAAATCCCTGCATTGTCAATTTGGCCAACTTGTACCCTATATAAAATAATTAAAAAAAAAAAAAAAAAAAAAAGAAAGCCCTCGTATCACTTTCTATCCAGGTTTCTTTCTTTATGTTGTCTGTGGCACCGGCGGCACTGCACAAAAGTTGCCTTTAACTAGTTCTTGTCATCCATATATGAATCTAAATAGAGGGATTTTTGAGGTACAAATGAAAAAAAAATATTAAAAAAAAAATTACATGTAGTTATAAATATTATTAAAGGCTCGGTTTTTGTGGCATTCCACTTATATACGTTTGGATTTTGTTTTCTATAGATTGATTTGAGTTTCAAAAACGTGCCCTAAGGATTACGAATGTTAAATTTAGTACCGAGGGTTAATATGGTGATGGTTTTGTTTGGGAAGGAAACAAAGCAGAATGCAAATGGGGGATTATCGTCGAGTAGTAGCTTCATGCCGTTCGGGGGAGGACCACGGCTGTGCGCCGGATCAGAATTGGCCAAACTCGAAATGGCGGTTTTCATCCACCATCTGGTCCTCAACTACCATTGGGACTTGGCTGAGAAGGATCAAGCATATGCATTCCCGTTTGTCGACTTTCCGAAAGGTCTACCAATCAGAATTCGCCACCGCACAGATAGCATATAATTTTCTTTTCCCCAAGATTTAGGAAAAAAAGAAAGATCATGAAGGGCCACATGAGTGAAATCTCCTATGGAAAATCTGTTTCTCTCTCCCAGTCTTAGCCTCAGCTTTTTCTCTCCTTGCTTTGGATATATATATATATATATATATATAAATATATGTGAACAGAACAAATTAAAAGCCCATTTGTATGTGAAGATTGGGTCGGTTTTCTTGGATTTTTCCAACGGCGCAATGCATCTCTTTTGACTTCATTTGTGTAGATCACATGAACAAATTAAAGCCAAGACAAATATATGAAAAACACATATTTTATATTTATATTTATATTCATATATTCTAGGACCAGTCTCTCCTTCTGTCCCAAAAAAAAGAAAAAAAGAGCTCTTTTCTGTAATCTTTATTTGCCTCAGGTCCCTTGTATCATATTGGGAAGTACTCGAGAGTAATTATTTATTTATTTACTTATGAGCTACAGTTTTTATTTAATGTAACCTTCTTCTTCTTCTTATTTATTTAACGAAATTTTAAAAAAATATCATGAACTTGAGATAATGGAGAATTCTAAGCTATGATATGAAAAACCAAAAAAAAAAAAAAAAATCTTAATAGTTCTGTCCTGTTTTTTAACTGTAAGATTTGCGTATTTTCTTATTTTAAAACAATTTGTTTAAATTTAATAGTCTGAAACTTGTATCAGCGGTGCGAATATCCCATCGTTAAAAAGTTTAGTTAAATATCTCCTTATATATATAATTATGAAACATGCATTTTAAGCTTTTAGTTTCGATAAGATCCCCTCGACACTGTTTATACGTGCATGTTCGTAAGTTGTTAATGTGACAATAACACAACATTGCCACGTTATGTATATAAATGCATATATGTATATAGTACTACTAGCTTATCGTACTTGGTAACGTACGTCGCTTCAATTAATGTACTAAAGTTGTAAGCATGTTATATGTTATAAGCAGTACTTAGGTATTATTTATTGTCTTTGTTTGCCCGCATATATATATATATATATGTAGGTTATACATGTATAGATATACAATAACTCTCCCGTACGGCACTGTCGAACCGTCGGACAGAAAAGTTATACCTATCTTTTTTTATCTCTCTTTAGCGGATTATATCACGTTCTTTCTTGAGTTGTATCGATATCTTGCAAAGATTATGACGAGAGACAATTACTATAAGCATAATGCTCTTGGATCTAAAACCAAAACTATAGGAATTTAGTCTTGGACATGGTCTGTTATTGGTTTACTCCAGATCATTAATCAGGTGACAAGTACTGTTCAATACTTAAAAACATTATGGTGGGTGGCCACCGCCCACAAAAGGACCAAGTTTGCAAGATAATTTATTTAGCATTATTTATGGGTTAATTATTGTAAATAGACCAAACAACAGGGAAAAAGTAGTTATATATATATATATATATATAAATATGTATATTATAGTTATGGAAGTCCTTGAACAGGCAGACAATGAGAAGTAATGAATTAGGTCCCCACCGCTAAAGGGCCTTGTGAATTTATTGAGTGGTTGATTTCTAACAGGAATGTCGGCTGCTGTTCATTAGTATTTTTTGTATCTAGGTCGACCATATAATATATACATCCTTTATTTATGAAATGGAATTTCAAACCCATAATTGGTGAGCAATCGATATGTGATCTCATGAGTTACTTGCCTTTTCAAATTACCAATTCTGCATAATTTTTAACTCTTGGAGGTGCAATAAATGAATAATTTTATAAATAATAAAAAAAAATCTTTCTGTTGTGCAATGAAAAATTTAAGAGGATTATTCGAGTAATTTGCGTATTTTTGACAATTGAGTTAATATGTGGAGTATTGTGAGATTAATAGCTAGCAATAATTCTATACCTAACTCTATCGTAAGGTGAAGATTTCAAATTTTCTCGTCCTTAAATTCAAAAAAAAAAAAAAGTAAAATGGATCACAAGTGTGATTTCTTCTAATTAACTATGTATTAGATAAAGAATTAAGAACTAGAATTAAGAAAACAAAACCAAAAACAAAACAAAAAAAAAAACCAAAAATTTACCAAAATAAGAGTTCATTGAGTTCAGCCACACAAAGAGAGAGAGATCTCAACAGTCATGATAAGTTTGGATTATGTTACTGAGCCAAGCAATATCTCACATCTCTGTTAGGTTTCCTTTCGCTTTCAAAAGACGCGTGACCATTCGTTACTTTCCTTGTCATATACATGTGTGTGTGTGTGTGTCTGTATGTATATACATACATGAATAATCCAATCCATTCCGTTAATGTTTCTGTCAAAAGTAGTCGACTTTTTTTTCTATGCGGTCTAGGAAGCTGCACGTTTGTGGATTTAAAAAATAAAACTTTACTCGACATCAGTTATGGTGGGGAGACGTAGAAAAGAAAAGAAAAAAAAAAGAAAAAAAGAAAAGAAAGGAACAAAAATGTATGGAAAAGATAAAATAGACTCTTCGGAGCAACTAAGAACAAAAATAATCTATAGTACTGCTATTTCGTTTTCTTATGTTTGATTCTGTCCGAAGGTCGTATAAAGCCCTCTTGTTTTTGTTTCTCCAGTACTACTTGTTTGTTGTTTTGTTAGTAAAGTTTTGTAATAGTAGTGGATGGATTCAACTTTTGTGTTTTTTTATTTCTATTTTTATAGTTATATATATATTTTGATATCCTGACATGTCCATTAGAAATCATGTCATAAAGTTAAAAAACTTGATAAATTTAATAACATTATGTATATTATTATTGGAATAACATGAATGAAATAAAAACAAGAGGAAAAAAGGGATGTGGGGGTTACATGCCTAAGTATGCACAGGTTAAAAATTGGCATTTTGTGGGAGTTAAACATACCACTGCCCACATGAGGACTCTATATATATATATATATATATATATATACATATATATAAATATGGATCTCATCTACTAATGGAAATCAACAAGTGGCCTACTTTGTCAAATTATTGCCCAATACAAGGACACGCATGTTAATGGCTTTTCCTTTTAGGTACATTTCAATGATTGTAATCCACGCCCAAAAGAAAACAAAAATGTTGTTATCCATAACTAAAACATACACGGCATTGCCCAGGAACAATATAAGTTGTTATTCCTTTTTTTTTTTTTTTTTCTTTTTTCCCTCCCTTCTTTTTTTCCTGCCTATTGTCTTCTCTTTATTAGATTAGAAACACAGCTCTTTAGCCAAGGCTTTGACGGGCCAACAGCACAATATGTGTCCTGGCCCAAAACACTTATGGTCCGTTTGTGTTAAAACAGTTTGAGTTGAAATTTTTAAATTTGAGTTGGTTGACTTTTTAAAAACTAGTTATAATTTGTGTTGACTTTTCAGAAAAAGACAAAAACTGAAATGAAAAATTTGAGTTTAAGATGTTTAACCAAACGGACTATTAGTTTTGCATTGGGATTTGGGCACCTTTGATAAATGCCACAAAAATCATGGCTTGAATTGATTTTTACCACACATGAAAAAACTCCTGTAAAAAATATCATAAATGACATCATAAATACTTATTTATCCATTTATTTTAAAATATTGTTTAATTGGTATCCAAATTGTAACCGTCTGGTTACCAATTGTTGGTGGGTTTCTGATCGATAACCACCACTATCGGCGGGTTATCAGGTGGTTACCAACTTGTTACCAACTGAAAACTTGGTAACCAACTAGTTACCAACCAAAAACTTGGTAACCAAGTGGTTACTGATCAGAAACTTTTGATTTCGTCAGATTTTTTGGCTTCCGCCATCAGAATATTTAAACAATCACCATATTTTAACAAATATCACCAAAATTTTATAAAAATCATAAATCATAAACACCAAAATTCAATAAAATTCACAAAATATCTGAATTTCTAAATTTTGTCACTATAATATTAAAAAAACATTAAAATTCATTGTTGTAATGCTTAAAAATTTAACCAATTCTACAAAAAAACAATTTATATAGTTCAAAAAATGACAGGCTAGATTGAAATGGATCTCCTGCTCCATGCAATCGTGAGCAGAGATCCAATGTCTGACACCAGAAGAAGATCATGTAAAGGATGTCGTAGTCGATCTCCTCTTCACAGTCAAGACGAGAGAACGTGAGTGGAGGAGATTTGAATCTCCTCGCTTGCGGTCACCAGATCTCTGCTGCATGAGCTTGATCGAAGCTTTGGATGCCAACTAAGATAGAGGCATGAGGTTTTGGCTCAGGCTCAGGCGAAAGAGAACCTCCGGTTACCAAATCTCTTACGCAAGGGTAGGATCAGAGGTATGAGGTCGCAATTAGAACTTTGAAGGCTAGTGCAGGCAAAGGCACTAGTTGGCTTGGGATCGATAAAAGAAAAACTCCAGCGGCTAGATCTCTTACGCGAGGACCTTAATCGGAGCTATGAGCAGCAGAACTGTGACAACCTTGTTGGAGCTCGTGGCAGCGTAATGGTGGATTGGTGTGACAGCGAAGAGGGGAGAGAAAGGGAAGGGAAAAGAGAGAAGGAAGAGGCAGTTTGTCATGTGAAAGGGGAGAGAGAAAGAGGGGGGAAGAGAGAGAGAGGGAGAGTGGGGAGGAGAGAGAAAAATTATTGCGTGAAAGACGAGGGAGAAAGAGGGGGAAAAGAGAGAAAAAAAAATTAAAATAGTTTTTAATTAATTATGAAATTATCAAATTGGTATTTTTTGTAAAAATTTTTAACCTATGGCAAAAATCAATCCACAATTTTATTATTATTATTATTTTTTTGGCATACCACCTAATTATCCCTTGGGACTTCGTTGAGCCCAGCGAACAGAGAACATCTGGCCGAGTTGCTAAACCAATCGTAAGTCTTTTAAAATCAGGATGGGCTCCTATCCAATTTGGACGACGCTGATCTTGCCGCAGCCCACATGACTTTTAATGGGCTCAACATTGAGGCCCACCTCAGTCAGGATGAAAGAGGTAATATATTGAAGTAAATACTAAACGAATAATTACACACACAAAAAAAAAATCTATTTTTAGAGTAATATTTTAAAATATGTCAATTTTCATTTATTAAAAAATAATTGCTTGTAATACCTTTTTTTATTTATATTTAACATCATTTTCTTTCATAACAATTCACATTTTTTTCCTTATTTATTCCTAAGTATTATATATTTATCTTAATGACTAGTTCTTTATTATAGTGATAACTTATTAGTATCATTAAGGTTTTTAATAAACATATTTCTTAAGTATGATTAGATTTCTTAGAAACTTTTTTTTAAGTATGATTTAGGTTCTTTATGATAATTATAACTTTATTGTGATAATTTATTATTTTTAATTATTATTGGTATTGTTTAAATAGTTAGTTTCTAAAGTTTAAATGTGTGATAAAATTGCTTATTTCTTTATGATATTTACTAATCATTGTGATGTTTTTTTTTAATGTGTTATACTTTTTTTCTTTATGGTATTACTATATCATTATGATATCTTTTTTTTTATATTAATTACTATACGATTATGATATATTTTTTTTAAGGTTTTAAAATATTTTATATTTTTTTTATATGTTCATTGTGAATTTTATTTTAATGACTAATTATTTATTATAATGATTGTTTTTCATGTATCATACAACTAGTATCAGTTGTAGTCCTTTTTTCTTTATAATAAAACAAGTAAAATGGTCTTTTTTTCCTTTATAAAAGATTTGTTTAGTTTTGCATTTTTTTTAGAGATTTTTTTTCATTTTTTAATTAATTCTTTATTTGTTTAGTTTCAATTCTGGATAAAAGGGTAATATAATCTTTAAAAGTATCAATTTAGACATTTATGTAACAAAAAAAAAAAAGATAATTTTAAATCATAATCTTCAATTTAAATATTTATGTAAGTAATCCAATACTAAATAGAATATATAAGAAACTGCTAAAATAAATAACATATTTATAAATAATACAGAACAAATAATATTTATTTACTAATGAATAAAAATAATTTATTAAATTAAATAAATTATTTACTAATAAATATATTACTTAATTCTACTGTTCTAAATCCATACTATTAACTACTTCAAAAAGAAAAATAAAAAATAAAAAACATACTATTAACTTTTGGAATTATAAAAAAAAAATGTTTATTGTAATCTCCGTCCTAATTATTTGGGGGGAAAAGGTGTAAATTAAAAAAAGAAAAAGAAAACAGAAAAACACCACATGGATATGGCTTGATTATTATTTGTTAAAAATGGAAGACTATTTAAAAAAAAAAAAAAAAACATGGGAGACTATTATTACTTATTAGTAGCCAAATTGAAAACGGCTTTTGTCTTGTAGTGGTGGTGTTAAGAAAGGCCACGTGGCCACGTTCTTTCCCCTGTGTCCATCGTGGTTCAGGTAAAGCCACCGCGCTCCATCTCCGAATTCCAACTTTGCCTAACTAACTCGCGGCGATGGAACGTTCCTTCTGTTCCCGACTTTTGATCAGGGTGACCTTTCTCCACTAATGATGCACCGGAGACCAGCCACGTGGCAATCTACTAGGAGTACACGTTGACAAAAAAATAAAAATAAAAAAGCTCCTAACTTATAATCAAATCGTCAGGTGACAAGATTGGCTTAAACCGACAATGTCAAATGATGTGCTGTTATTGTACTGTTAAAACGCTCACCGTATTCTTTGTAGGAGTACATCTTCTCTGTTTCTTCCTCGTCCTTACGAGATCAATTTTAAGGCTTTGTATGATTTGAAGTTTAGTTTAAACTAAATTATCTTTTTTTTATTATGATTTTTATCTTTTTCTGAAAA
>JAFMPE010156963.1:5711-16729 GCA_024759925.1 Ficus religiosa
TAATTCCAAATACACAAAATGCATGGAACAGAATGATATCGATTTTCAGAGCCTTCAACAGTACAGAAGACAGATTTTTTTTTTTTTAACTTTTTTTTAACTCTCATATTGCAAGCTTCTCAGCTTCTCACATGCTAAAATATTGTCCAGTTTAATTCAAACTTAATTTTCCTTGTTATATTCTGTGTGCCAATTTCAAGAATGCTAACTGGTTTTGAGGCATGCAGGCAATGGCAAAGGCATAAATGTTTTTTGGGAGGGGCATGAATTAAACCAAAACGACATAGTTAAAATCTTTTATCATTTTTAAACTATTTGTATCTTTGGTTCTTTTTCCTAAATACTCGAATTAGAGTTTGATTTTATTTTAAAGTTTTGAGTTCATAATATTGTGAATTTATTTAGTAACTATAGTTGGTTTTAATTTTTTGATATACTAAATTTTAAATATGAGTATGTTAAAATCAAAATTTAGGATGAAATTGAAAGTTTTTCTTTAAAAAATTATGCAAATAAAGTAATAAAAAAAACTTCAGGGGTGCAAAGGACAAAATTGAAAAACATTGTCACCGGGGGGAAAACTAATAAACTACAGACTATAGAGAGTTATTGAAAATTTTAAAATTTACGGGGTCAAAAAAATAATTTTAAAATTTAGAGGGGGAATAAGTCCTCGGACCTCTCCTCCCTCCGCCCTGCCTGCAGTGTTAAAGCTTAATTTGCATTTTTAACCTTTTCTTGGCCTTTCATTTTCACTAATATTATATGGAAATGTTCTATGGCATCGCATATCATGCAGCCATTTGTAACTATCTATTAGGGTAACAGTTAATTTATTTATATATAACTAATCATTTAGAATCTTGTCACGTATTAAAATTCAGATTTTTAATTTTGGTGTAAAGATAAATATCACTGAAAAATATGACATCATCTAATTGACATATTATAAACACAAGCCACGTTACAATTGATGTATAAGAGGGATTCTATATAGGAGCCCGTCCTTATTAATTATATACACACACATATGTATATGTTCTGTGATTCGTCCGTTTTGTGGTACCAGACAAACATCTTTGAGCAGACCAAAAATCAAAAACCTTAGATCAGGAAGAATAAAATTATTAATCCCTGCATTGTGTAGAGACACACCTAATCTGCCAATGTGCATGGATCAAAATATATGCCAGTTTTCAAAAAAAAAAAATATATATATATATATATATATATGAATGTACCTGAAAAACTCCCATGGAGACTGTAACCCCTCCGGCAACGCCAGCAGGCCATCTTTGGCATAAATGCTACGGTACACCGGCCCTGCGGACGGGTTGTTATCGGCCGCCGGCCTTGCTTCCTCAACTTTAACGGAGTAATTCATCGACATTCTCCCCTAAAAACAAGTATAATTGCTTTAAAAAAAAGAAATTGAGCTTTTTTTTTTTTTTTTTTTTTCCCCTTTCGTTTTGGTACTTAGTAATAATGCAAATGAAAAACAGAGAGCGAGAGAGACGTACTTTGTAATTAAGAGTACAACTGCACAGCCCAGAAAAATAAAAAATAAAAAGAGAGGAGTTGGGTTAGCTGAACAACATTAAATTCTGAGTTTACTTTTGTCATGCGTCTGTCTGGCCCAATTTTAATAGCGGCGTTTATGAGGGGGCTTTTATAGTTAGCTATTTGTTCCATTTAATTTCGTACATTACATTACGATATGTTACAGGTGGGTGAGACAAACTCCAACCCAATATGATCGTCATTTATAGCGGTAGATGAAGTTTGGTGAAGTAATGGCCTAACTGTTCTATTATGTTTCTAGAAGAAACACAAAACCACTTAATATTTTACCAGTTTGGTGGTCTAATGATAAAAGATTATCGTGATTCAGTTTGCAATCTAAGGACTTACAAAGGGAGCAAAGTAAAATATATACATACATTAGTTTGTTGCCCTTCTTTTAATTGTATTAATCTGGAATAAGAATAACAAACCCTCAGAACACGAAAAATAAACAAATAAACAAGTAGAAAACAATGATGACAACATAATCACATATAAATTATGTAGTAGTAATGGGTAAAGTAGAATTAGTATATGACAAAAAGCAAATTTTTTTTTTTGCCTCATGATGATTTCATATGATTGCGGATATAATTTAGTAGCAATTTCTTTCTTGATTTTATCGGTGTAGAATTTAAATTCCCCACTCTAATCTTCTTTATATATATATATATAAAAGAAATTATTCATATTTTTTTAACCAAAAAAAATAAGAAATTTGAACTCTACGCCTTCTTGCAATGTCGAATTAGGAATTACCATTAAATTATGTCTGCAACAACAAAATTCTCATTTCAATATGATAGAAATTGATAAAAATCTAGTACTTCATAAATATTTTGAATAACTGAACATCATCAATAGAAGTTTACAATAGTATTAGTTTTGAACTAATTAAGCATGCATGTTTATTAGTCCATAATTAATTTTGGTTTTAACTTCCCCTAGAAATAGGTTCTTATTGATGGACCGCCTTTTCCTTTGCTATAATAATTAAGATTAAAAAATCAGTCAGATTCTTTCATCCTCCTATCAACAAACTCGTGGAAAAAAAGAGTATTGGCATTACTAGTTAGATTGGTGAGCCTTAAATGAATAATATGCTTAATTTTAATAATTTTAAGTTAAGAAGGGAGGGAAAAAAAAAAAAGAAAGAAACTTCTTTTATAGGGCCACAATCTGAAAACAGCATAAATGTATATAATGATCTTATCAGCTCAACAACGTATATGTATAGGTTATGAAATGATATAATACAAACATATGCATGACAAGTAGTAATGAAGTAGCCCCATACTTTCAAATAAAGCTGCATTATAGAATACACTTTTATGCGTAGTGTGTGGACCATGAAATTAATTTTATCTACTCAAGTCATCCATTCCCCTTGTGATTTCACCCATAAGTAAGTAGATGGCTTTTTTTTTTTTTTTTTTTTTTTTTGGGTCCTAAAAAAAAAATAATTTTGACTTTAAGTCTATGTATCGTATTGTGGAAAAGGGGGAGTGAAAAATGGAAGAGGAAATTTAGAAAGAAAAATGGAATCTTATTTTTACGTTATTTGGCACTCAGTGGAAAGGAAATTAAGAAGGAACGAAGTTATAAATTTACAAGACCTACAATTTTTTGATCTTTCGAACTTTATATAGATTTTGATTTTAAAAAAAGAGCATATATAAAATAACTATTTTTGACCTCAATCCTTATTATTATTTATGTACATAATAATTATAAAATATATTAGATTATTCAATTCCCCCCTCCCCACTTTTTATTTTCTATAAAAGAAAATCTTTCTTTTTTCTCACCTAAATATTCATTCTGATTCCTTTTTATTTTTCATCTCTCTTATCAATCATGGAGTGATCGGTGACGAGTGAAAGCATTTATCAAATGTAGTCATTTAAGTGAATCGAAATTAACTTGTCGTTTTTAAGTTCGTTTCCTTGAAAACAATACCATGCATGAATTCACACAAATTTGAAGTAGAACAACAGATCATTGAATTTGTCTTCTCCCAACAACCTTTTCATTAAACGACCATTATTTTCTTCTAGTACACACCTCGTATTAAACTCATTTTTCAAAATATTTTTCTTACAATATTTTTCTACCAAAAGTTTGAATTTTGGATTTGAAGCGGATCCCAATTGAATGAATTCACTAATAATGAAACCGTCAAACCGATATTTGTTAGTTTACTAATTCTCTCAAAAACTTAAGATGTTATAAGTTGAGTCAATAATAATTTTATATTTTAACACTGTGGGTCAATAATAATTTTATATTTCAACACTTCCCCTCACATGCAGGCCAGACAATGGGCAAAAAAAGCACAACACACAATAATAATAAAACCTCCTGTTTTGATACTATATTAGTTTACCAATTCTTCTAAAAACTTGAGCTATTAGGAAGTAGACCAACGATAGTTTTAATATTTCTAACAGGTATATGTACATGCCTTCAGATTAGGTACGACAAAGAAATTTTTAACATTCACATTGTTATATAAAATCTTGGTTAGCTCACAGAATGGTTGCACCTATTAAATTGGCCAAAAGTGGCCAACTTCTGCTGAAAATGGCCACGAGACTGATAAAAGTAGGAAAACCAACTAAAGAACCTTTTGTTTTCAAAAAAATTGACAAGAGATTAAATGAAAATGGACACTATGAAAAGTGACAACGACAACTAGTTTCGTGGTTGTACTGTGTTGTAGATTGATAAAAGCACACACATATGTTGGATACATGTCATCCTTATGTAAACTAAATGCTTATGTGGCATTGATAGACATCAAAATAACTAACTAATATCAAAATTATTATTATTATTTTTTTAGAGGATTCTTGCTGGAATCAATATTCAAAATTCATATTGCTTGATCTTATAACAAACATGAATTAATCGGAAGGTGATTATATATATAATCTATATAAAATCTAATAGTAATTCTGCATTTGACTCGATAATAAAGCGTATAATTCAAATTCTCTCAATTTAAATTTAAAAAAAAAAAAACAGTCATAGGATTATTCCTACACTCACATCTTTGAATTATTGTCTTGATTCGCTTCTAAGTATTATTAGTCCGATTATAAATCTAAACGGGCTCACCACATGGAATGGTGGCAAAGGAGATCCGACTTCAAGCTTTTGTTTCTAACAAGACAAGTGTTCGAGTTATGTATCAGGTTGGTTTACCGATTTGGCGGCCATTTGTTGATGGATTCTATGAGCATGACATGTTTGCTGTTGAAGGTCCAGGGTTAGGATCATTTGCGATCTCATTAGTGGTCTCAGCTGCTACTTACTCTTGACACATTGAGCCGGAAGATGTAAGATACCACTTATCCCCTTCTTCTTATTTACCAAAACAAAACAATCCAAATTGGCATATTTGCAAACGGGCAGAGTTGACTCGGAGCCTTTTATGAGAAAAGTTGACTTGGAGCCACATTTTTCAGACAAGGCATAGGGTCCAAAGAGTATTTTGAGTGCTTTTAGAGGTGCACTCGGAAAAACGTTTACCATATGAACCCTATTTTGATCCTATCTAGATAGGAATTATTGTTTTAGCTAATACATCAATTTTTTAAGGATCTGATTTATAACTGTAAACAGTTATACTTGACGTGATATAAATTTTCAATATGAATACTTATATACCAAATTTTAATCGTTAAAATAACAATACCTATCAATAAAGTAAATGTATATTTTCACGTATAGTTCGCCTTACATTTATCTTTACATTTATGCAGTTATATTTTTCTTTTTAGCGGAAAAAAAGAAAAAAAGACAATGAACAAACAGACAACATGAATTAGGCAGTAAAATCCTTTTTTTTTTTTTTTTTTAATTAGAAAGGATAACGGGACTAATGAAGTGGAATATGACATTAGACTAGACTGCTAATATCAGCATATTTTATCATAACCATAATACAGTTTAATATTCAGGATAGAAACCTCTAATAAACGCAGCTAACTCTCAAATCCAATGAACAAATTTGTTGTTTTCTAGCTATTTATTATTTCTTACTCTAAATAACAAAAAAATTCAAAATCAAGTTAAATAACCACACGACCCGCTTAGCCCAATGTGCAAAGAATAAAAAAACAACAGTACAATAACAAGCCACAAACAACACAATATGCTAAAAAAAAAGTCAAAAAAATAGAAAAAAGCAAAGGATTTTTAATCAAAGCATCACCACTAAAAACTTTTTATTGTTCCCCAAAAAAGAAATAGGTAAATACAAAATATACTTGATCTGATCTCAACACATTGGGACCTTTCTGCGGGGAAAAAGGAATTTTGTACGGCACCGGACTTGACATCTAAACTTAATCCCCCATGCTACACAATTTTTGTACCTCAACTTGAGCCCACCCAAAGTAACATAATAGCAAATTTACACATCTTTTTTTTTTTAATGTTACGATAACGATGTCTTTTCTTATTTTTATCTCAAAATGCACCCACATTCGATACTTAAACTCGATGTACTTGTAACAAGGTGAACGAAACTAAACTCGTATGTGACTTCTTGTATAGACGAGGACTGAGGACATGAACAATCCACTTTTTTTTCTTTTCTTTTTGTTTTTTGCCCTTTGGTTTTTGTCGGTGGCGGTGGTGGAGAGAGAAAAAGTCTTCAGAATCCCGGCGAGCGAAAACCCCGCCAAAATAAAAAAGAGGAGCCCTCTCCTATTTAATATTTTGGAGGATTTGCCAAAACGCAAAATGCCAACAACTCCCAACCATGTCGCATTTATGAGGGGCTCTCTGAGTCTTCTGCTTCGGCTTCTGCTTCTGCTTCTCTTCTTTCTTTCTTCTCATTCTCCAAGACGTTGTTGCAAGTTTTTGTACTAATCTTCATCAGGGAAATAATGGATAAAAAAATTGATGAATATTGGTTTGTGTGCTCTCTCTTCTTTCTGGAAAAAAAAAAAAATTTAATTAATTAAAAGACTTGTGTTCTGTAAAGAGGTTCAAGCAATAAATGCGAACGGCCAAACCTCCAAAATCCAATAAATGTCAGCTACAAATTGCCAGACCCTCTCATTAAAATCTCTTTCTCTTTCTTTTGCTCCTCCATTTAAAGCCTTCCGACCCCATCCCACGCCTCCTCTGCCCTCAAGGCACCGCCCTATCTCCGACCGTCCATTTCTATCCAGTCCACTAATCTCCTCCGTCCACGTGGCGCCAGATTTTTCCCCCCTAATTTTTGGGGGAAAAAAAAAAGGAAAAGAAAACCGAGTTCGTTGTGTTCTGTTTTCGTTTGTCCGTCGTCGATCATCTTCGGTTAAACCTCTCCGGGGAGAGAAGCGCCTCGGGATCGCCGCACCGGAGCCTGCTGGACGAGAACGCCGCCGCTGCCGTCGACACGGACGACGGCCTCATGAACATCGGACTCGTCATCGATTTCGCCCGCCGCGACGATCCTCCTCCGCCACCGCCGCCGGAGAATCTCGCGCTTGACTCCGACAGCGGGAAGAACCCCCGGCTTCGCCGGAAGAACGGAGACTTCATTCCTCTGTAGTACCGGAACGAGAAAACCCTCGGTTTGCTCAGGGAGCCGAACGGCGACGGCCTCTTGCTCCAGAAGCTTCCTCTCCTGTACCGCCACGGCGACGCCGTCGCCGGCTCCATCACCATCATCCTCTCCGACGCCACGCTCCTCTCGAATCCAAATGAGTACGACCTCTTCAGAAGGAAATCTCTGCCGCCGATCCGATCCTCCGAGTTCCGATAATTACTGGTCTCCTCCACGCACGGCGTGATCTCCGTGATCTCCGCCGCCGCCGCCACAGCCGTCGGCTGCGGCGGCGGAGAAACCGATTCCACTAGAGGCTCTAGTGCCATGCTCCGCAAAATAGCGTCGTCGAGGCTGGGCCTAATCCTGGCCGCCATGAGCGGGATGAACGGAGACTCCGGTCGGAAGATTCCGGCGCGGCAGAGCGGGCAGTTGGCGTGGGAGCGAAGCCACATGTCGATGCACTCCACGTGGAAGGCGTGGGAGCAGACGGGGAGAGTACGGACGTAGTCGTCGTCCTCGAACTCGATGAGGCAAACGGCGCAGTCGCGGCTGCTGAGGCGGAAGCCGCCCTTGCCGGTGGTGGTGTAGATGGAGAGAGGGATGGTCTTGATGACGGAGTCGTCGAGTCCGTAAGGGGAGAGCACGTGGAAGCCGTCGCTGGCGTCGAACGGCGAGTCGTAGTAAGGGACGGAGTCGAGGTCGCCGGAGGAAGACGGGAGGTAGGAGCGGCTGCGGCGGCGGCGGCGCCTCCATCGCCTCCATCGCCGGACGAGTCTGAGGACGGGAGGGACGACGTGGCGGGAGATGAGGCGGGAGTAGGTGACGATGAGGAAGGCGGTGGCGACCACCACCACCATGGCGATCAGCGGGGGGCTGAAGTCCACCGGAAGCTTCGAAGGCGGCGGAGACGACGACGACGATGATGATGATTGGTCGACCGGAGAATTGCCGGGGATTATCGCTGGAGAGGGCGGGTGAGCCGGGGTTGAGCTCGGGCCTGCGGAAGAGGCCCACCACCAAGAGACGCCGTGGAACGGCGGCGAAGAGGGAGGAAGAGAAGGGGAAAGACTCATCGTCGTTTTTGATGGTGGTGGTGGTGGTGGTGGTGGTGGTGGGTTAGAAAGGTCATAATAACCGGGTAGTTTGTTTGAGAGAGTTTGAGTTTGAGTGTGTGTGTTCGTGTTTATGTTTATGTTTGTGTTTGGTTTTTTCTTTTTTTCTTTTTTTTTTTTTTCCTTTTCTTTCTTGGGGTTGGGACGACGTTTAATGCAAATGGTCGACTGTTTTGTCCGGTCTTCCTTTCGGTTTGTCGACGGAGCTCGTGGGTCTTCGACACGTCAACATTTGTGAATTTAAGGCCCCATAGGTGCTCCTATCCCCTGCGGAGCGCACAACTGTGCTCTTTTTTTTTTTTTCCCTACCATTTTGTTATTTCTATGTTCCTACTTGAAGTGAGAGTACCCTTGATCAGATGACTACTTAATTTTAGTTTAAAAATGACTGTAGTGTGTGGATTTTACAAAATTGGATTTGGATTTTAAATAAAAATTTAAAATGGTCACACAACAATATTCACAATAGTGCATATTTTTATATCAGATCTATTCAAATCATATCAAAATAAAAAATTTACAGATCTAACAAAGGTTATTTTTCATTACTCACCGTAGGGACAATGTATGAAAAAATCTTTCGACGATATTAGCCTCTTATAATATGGACCATTTGATTGAAATCTGATAGTTGTGATTATCAACTCTTGTTGAGCCTTACTATAAATGCATTTGTGGTAGAATCTTCCTTCAAAGTATGTGTAACTAAATTTGTTGAACATTGAAGTCAAGAGTTTAAAGCTCTTATGGTCATAATTAAATTGCCTAAGTGGGGGAGTGGTGGTGACTAACAATAAATTAATTAATGATAAATCTAAGTAGGCGAATGAAGTTGACAAATACAAATGTGAACAAGGATATATGTAAGAATAGCGAGATTGCAAACCAAGCAGCATTTTCTTGGTATTTTCTTCCCCCATTAAGTTTAGTTTATCTTTTACCCAAAAGTCACTGTCAAAGATTAAATTTTTTCCGATTGTGGAGGATTAAAAATGTGGAAGTCTCATGTACCATTAACCAATTATCAAAGTCCCAATTGTTTTAATGACATCCTTTTCAACATAAAAAAAATCTGTTTTAATCACCAACAAAAAAAAAAAAAAAAAAGTGCCAATTGTTTTGTTTTTTGTTTTCTTTGCGCACTTAAGCACCCATCAAAGTCCCAATTGTTACTGATTTATTTATATGTTTTCAAAAGATGGTTGAGAAGTGTAAAAATTATAATAAAATCATTTAAAGGATCTGTGTTTTTTGAGCTGGCGTGATGTGACTGACAAATAGCATCCATAAAGGTAAGGCATTTCAATTGGTTAATAGAGGTGGTCAAATCCTAATTTGATTTGACCATAAATCAGTCGTTTGCGTGCTAAATTATAACTAGTGAGACCATAAAATCACCCTCTAACTTAATACGGTCAATTTATAAATTAATTAGGTTCTTCTTCTTGAAAATTCTTATTGTCAAATTGTTTCGTAAGATTGTATGTGCTTACGTGATATATACAGAGAAAAAAAAAAAAAAAGTAGCCGTTATGATGAGTTTTATATAAGCGGGAAGTGAGAAATTCAAGTAATTTATAATGTGTCATGAGTTCTCTTTCGTGTAGTAATTATCTAAAAATTATAATTTAATGAGATCCACTTACAGGTTTATTAGGTTTTTTCTCTTGAAAATTCTTGTGATCGAAACAATATTGTAGGGTTGTCTTCGAAGGACATTTATTCAACTTTTTAATTCATCTCTAAATTATTTTTCTTCACAATCAATTTTTTAAATTTATATATATATATATATATTTTTTGACAACGTTAGTTCTTTTTACTCAAATTTGTAGAAATTTAGACTCCTTTTTTTTTTTTGTTTCCCACGTGATAGACTGAGAAAAGTGTTGCCGGTCATTTTTCTCAATTTCAATATAAATTGCTTTTAAAATTTAGGTTCAAGTTTGAGTTATAATTGAATTTGATAAAGTTATGAAATGAATGTGTTTTGAAATTAAATAAAAATGACAAATAACACATTTCTTAGGCTATCATGCGTAAAAAAAATGTCCAAATTCTAACGAACATGAGCAAAAAAGAGTGATAGTGCTAAAAATTATAAATATATAATTTTTAATCAGTGATTAACTATAATTAATCAATAATAGAATGTGATCACTTAAATGAAAAATATATATTAATATTAATCAGTCAATGATTAATTATGTTTAATCGGTGATTAAATTTTTACTCATTTAAAAAAACAGTCATTTTACTTCTTTTTTTTTTTTGGGGGGGGGGGGGTGGTGGTGGTGATGGTGGTGTAAAACTCAGGGTTTATTTGGTAAATGAGTTGAGTTTGAAAATTTTAAATTTCAATAATAATTTTTATTAATCTTT
This sequence comes from Ficus religiosa, assembly GCA_024759925.1. NCBI lineage: Eukaryota > Viridiplantae > Streptophyta > Magnoliopsida > Rosales > Moraceae > Ficus > Ficus religiosa. Next base: position 16,317 of record JAFMPE010156963.1, read on the forward strand.
TTAAAAAGATAAAAAAAAATTTTAGAAAAAAATTTAAAAAAATACAATTTAACTTAAGTTAAACTTATACGTCAAACAGTCATCAACATAGGAAGGCCAAAAGTTCCAAATATTCAACGTTACATTGCCGTTTTGNATAAAACTTTTTTTTTTTTTTTTTTTTGGGGGGGGGGGGGGGGGGGTGGTGGTGGTGATGGTAGTGTAAAACTCAGGATTTATTTGATAAATGAGTTGAGTTTGAAAATTTTAAATTTCAATAATAATTTTTATTAACCTTTTTAAAAAGATAAAAAAAAATTTTAGAAAAAAATTAAAAAAAATACAATTTAACTTAAATTAAACTTATACGTCAAACAGTCATCAACATAGGAAGGCCAAAAGTTCCAAATATTCAACGTTACATTGCCGTTTTG
>JAFMPE010156974.1:404-10919 GCA_024759925.1 Ficus religiosa
TTTTTACTACTTATAGAAATTACAATTAAATTTTTAGCGATTTGATCTATAATTTCAATTCTATAACAACGGTTGTTTTAATTATTAGATTGGTTTCCAAACAAGCTGACCCATAATTGAAAACAATACACATTATTATTTTTTTTTAATACGGAAATTCATAAATCCGACTAGTAATTTTTTTTCTCTAAAAAAAGACTACTAAAAATTTAATCCACCAATTACCAAGTATTTTTATCAATTCCTTACTTATTAAAAAAAAAAAGAATTTTTATCAATAATGAAATATAATGTCACATCATTAAATTTCCCAAAAAAATAATTATAAATAGGAATTGCTGTTGATTTAACGGTTAGATTTATAGTCCTACAAAAAAAAAGGGTTAGATTTATAGATATTTATTTTTAAAATAATTACTTTAATATATTATTATACGAAGCAAAAGTACGCTCATTGATGAATATGAACCTTATTTATCTATAATTTTCACCAAAAAATAATTATTTACAATTTGAAACCATCATAGATTTTCTTTCAAATCTGTTAAATAATTAGTTTTTTTTTTTCTGTAGAAATCTCTTAAAATAATTATATACTTCTTTCAATCTATACTCTAATCACAAAATTCCTTTATTATTTTTTTAAAAAAAAATTACTTTCCTTGATCTAAACCACGTACTTTTGTTTATTGTGTGTCCTTTTCGTCTTGTCTTTTTACCTTCCCTATGGTATTAAGTATTTGGCCTTGTTTGACTCTCCTCCTAACCGGTTCTTGTCTCAGATTGGCCTATCTACTATTTTATTTATTTATTTATTTAATTAAAAAATATATATTTGTAAAAAGTTGTGGCCTTTGTGGGGATGGCCACAGCAAGCGAACTCCTATTGAAACCAAAAAGAGCTAACATCAGCCATCACATTCCACGAGGATATGAAAAGAGTAAAACCCTACCCTTCTATTTATTTTATTTTATTGCTATTTTTATTATTTTATTGATATAAATAAAAAATAAAAAATAAAGGAGTTAAAATTTTGCGTGTGAAAAGTTAAACGTCTTTTAGTTTCAGACCATCATGCTTTCGAGTTTGAAGCTTTCTCTCTCCTCTTTTTCTCTCTCTCTCTCTCTCTCTCTTCTTTCTTTTTATCTCCAAGATCTGACAAAGTCACTAACTACTACTACTACACGTGAGTGAGAGACGCATCACGAATATAAGAAAAGTTAAAAAATAAAAATAAAAAAAAAAAGATTTTTACACGTTTGGAGATCACAAACCACAAGTGTCGTTTTCAGATTTGTGTTGATTATGTGGACTTTTTATTTTTTTATTTTATTTTTTATTTTAAAAGAACTTGCTTTTCACTCCGTCGTCTCCATTCATGTTCTGAAAATTTTCGTCCTGTATATGTCGCAGTAATTCCTGTGCGTGTTCATTTTCTGAAATAAATCTTTTGCCAGAATCTATCTTAGCTAGCTTTCAATCTTTCCACTTTTTCTTTTTACTAGAAAAAAAACGTACAAGTTTTCTCAGTTTTTCTCGGCTCGTATGATTCGCAGTGTTGTCAAAATGTGCAAAATTGTTTCAGATCGTGATCTCGAGAGAAAAAAAAAAAAAAGCACCAAAATATGAATTTATTTTTTGAAGTTTTTCCATTTTAATATAAGATGGGATTGAATTCGCAAACCCTACCCGACTTCATGAGCTAAGGATCTCTATTTTTATCTGTTTGCTTTATTCGGATTTAATCTGGACGATTGATTCGATCGATTATTGAGTTAATGGCTCGAATTAAATAATTTCATATTTAATATGAATTGTTGATTGTGTAACTCAAAATTAAATGACTATAGTAGATATGTCTATGATAAAAAATATATATATTGTTAGTGAAAAAATAAATAAACATATTTTGACCAAAGATTTTGGCTGCTGCAATAACTGAACACTTTCGTGATCAGACATGGTTTTTTGCTATAAATAAAACTCCAACATTAGATGAATTTCACTTTTATTCTGAGAATTCAATGAGATTGTTGCTTATTGAATTCGATGAATCTTTTTATCTTAGAGGTAATTTGTTACAGAAACCCTTTAGCAAACTTTGTAGTGGAGGGAAAATAAAACTTTAAGGACAATAATTTCTTACATCGTAAACCCTTTATATATTTTTTCTTGTTTTTGTTTTGTCTTTATTAATTGTACCCAAATAGTTTTCCATTTACTTTAATTTTTTCAATAATTAAAATGTCATATATATACGGATATAAAATATTCGGCCTGTCAACTTAAGAAGATTTTTTTTTTTTGAATAATAATGGGGTTTTTATATAAAGTACTTATCTCATAAAAATAAAATAAATAAATATTGTACATTACACATTTTTATGATGAAAGCCGTTAAACATATTGTCACCAACTGTATTTTTACCTTAGCTCTTAACAATGGTGATGTAAAGGATGCATGTGACGTGAGTCCAGATTAGAATCAAATGCATTTCAAATCATCGCATTAATTGTCTTCAATTTGTTAGGTACTTTTTGCTAACATGACACCATAAATAGAACTTACCAAACGTTTAATTTAAAAATAGTTGCTACTCCAAAAATAGCACAAGATAAACCGACGAGAATGAGCAAACGAATTTACATTAAAAAAAAAAAGACAAAAAAAAAGAGATGTCTACAATACATAGCTTTGGATTTCAACTATAAATAGATAGAAACTATAATTTTAACAATTTGATTAACCTTTCAATTATTCTATGAATGAGAATAATTTTTGCACTGCATACTATAAATTGTTAATGTGAATTATAGATCACACTTGTAATTCGAACAACAGAAATTGTAACTCGTAAAAAAGGAGAATTCCAACCACATGTTGTTATTAATTTTATCTTATATTATCATCAATTTATGTGGTAGGTTCATAGCAACTTGCATAATATTCAGTGACAAAACAGTAATTGTTAGGTTATGAAAGGACACATGGCAATAATTTTGTTTCAATGTTTATTCTCCAACAGTTCAAGGCGCTGTTGGATTTACACAAAATATTGAAACTACAATAAAAACTCTCTATCGTGTAGCGCCATAAAGAGATCGAGCAAAACACATAATGCAAGAGCGACTCTCAATTATTATACCACCATTAATGGTGAATACAAAGATAAACTTTACGATTATTTTTATTTGTGCCCTGAACTTTAGAGTTACTTCTATTTAATCTCATGAATTTTAAAAACTCTCATTTTATCTAATAAACTTTTAAAATTAATCCCACTTTTATCCCTTTTATCGGAATTTCAATTAAAAACAGATACAAAAAGTGAGTTAAGTGCAATCATCTGGTCTATTTCCATTTGTTGTTTCCGTCTGTTTTTAACTAAAATTCTAATAATAGTGGCAAAGTATGATTAAATTTAAAATTCAAAGGGTAAAGTGAGAGTTATTAAAATTTGGGAGACAAATAAAAGTGACTCAGTTCAGAAGTACAGAGGAAAAATAAACTTAAAATTTATGGTAGATTTTGACAAACCGTAGCTAGGTTAACGTAAAGAAACCAAATTAAAACTTATACGTATATACATATATAAATATATATACATACATAGTAATATTAATTTTTTGGGTGGCACAATGTGTTATTAATTAGCGCTAGTGGCATGTGAGGGTTTGAAAAATGGGGGCAGGGTCCCATATGGACTTAACGTTAAAAAAAATTCATGCAGAAGCGATAATTTGTATTAATTGATAGGAAAAAGACACAGAAGAAGAGAAGGTAGGGGGTACCAAACATTCGAACTTTACACAACACAACAAGTGCAACACAATAAAAAATAAACACAGAGATTTATATACGGCTGACAACATAAGCCAAACTCTTGCCCACAACATGTCTCGGAATTCCTCTTATAAACATGTCGACAGTCGTGCTTGTCATCAATTTCTAAAGTTGGAGTCCTTTCTCGATCAATTAGTGATTTATTTACATATATGTATATATATCTTGAACAGCAGCTTCCATATCCTTTGATTGATTGACGTTTATGTTGTGGTCATACATATATAATATATATCATATATATATATATATTATAGTGATAGAGTTAGCTTATTGTATTAGTAAAATCATATACTGAAATATAAAGTTTTTAAGAGAATTTACGGGAGGATAATCAATTCTTAATGGGAGTAGAAAAATATAAAGTTTCTAAAAGTAAATATCAAAAAAAAAAAAAACAAAAAATTCACTAAAATTCACTCAGTTACGGATGGTTCCACTATATATATATATATAAATATATAGTGTGTGTGAGTACAATTGCACATAGACATGGAGACTCCCATGCAAATTAATGATTTATGTGTCCGCTATTGTTCTTCCCAATTATATTCTCAAAAAGTAGAAGAAATATTGCTATTTGGGTGATTTGACTTGTTGTGTGATCAGTATCTTTGTGTTTTTTCTTGATAAGCATGTATCTTTATGTTTGTTCCAAAAGAGATGCTGTCTCTTTGTTAATAATTATTATGTGAGTCTATGGAGTTACATCTTAACGAAGTAAGTTATCTAGTACTTTTCCAGATTTTTGAATTGTTTTCAATCAATTCAGAAACTATGGACGTTGTAAGGTTCATGAATTGCTCAATATATATATATATATATGTGTGTGTGTGTGTGTCTATATGTAGAGAGATATTCCACAACCCCCCACCCCAAAAAAAAAAAAAAAAAAAAAAAAGGAACAATCATTGAGAGAAGGACATGAATTATTCCACTCTTGTGTCTCCGTCATGTTGTACATGTCATTGTTAGAAGATAATTTGTAGAGTTAATTTTCAAACTCAACATTATTTTTCCTTGATTACTTTGTAAATATTAAGGTTGGACTTGGTTCGGTTCAGTTCGATTCATTCAGTTATTTATTTATTTTTTGTTTTTTGGCCGAATCAAGTAGGTTTTTTTTAATCTCTATACAATTGAAATCGACCAAGACCGAGGAAAATACCGATCAAATTCTGTCCAAGAATCACTGGTCGGTTTCGACTTTTTCTAAGAGTACTTAGGCACAAATCGGCACTAAAAAAGAAAAGAGATAGAAGGGATGTTAGAGTCACTAAAATTGTTGATATTCTTATGTTTGCCAAAAAGACCAACTAAGATAGTTTGAAATAGAGAGAGGGAAAAATGAAGCAATACTAAGATCGGAGATATTGAAGAATAATGATTGGATGCCTTAAATTCAAAAAAATTTTATAAAGGAAACTGTAATGTTGTTTGTTACTTGAAATTTCAAAATTTTGTAAATATTTCGCCCAATGCTATTGAAATTAAATATATTATGTATACACTTACTTTGTATTTTTGCAAACATAATACGCTTGTGTTGTAATTTCATTGGTTTATTATTTCACGATATTTAAAAAATTAAACACTTAGTATTGTTTGTGTCGATACTGACATTTTCATCCTTAACTAATGTCGATTTTCGAGAATATATACGGATGTTTTCATAGTATTGTACATTTCATGTGGAATGAGAATCCTATACTACATATATACCTACTCCTAACAAGATAGAGCTTCCTTTTCTGATGGGGGTGGGGGGGATTTGTATCTCAACAATTTGACACTAATTCCCTTGGCATGTAGCTGAGACGCCTGTGAATAGACCTTCCTTTTTCAGATGTGTGAGTGTCTTGTGGAGAGTCTTATCCGATTGCAACCCCCAAATTTGAAACTGATTCTGACTGGCTAAGCTAGGTTTCCCCTCTATGGGCCTCGCTTGGGCCGTGTTGGTGCAATTGGGCCCATTTGGGCCCACAGGGACTCCAATCACTTTGGACTGTCTGGTCCAACTCCAAGTGGGCTCACCATCTTTCTGACGTGGACTGTCGGAATTGTGGGGATCCAAAATCTCCCCCCATTATTGTTATTATTTTAGATATTACAACACTTTTTTTATTTTTTTTTGCAAAGATTATTAGACAGAGAAAGATTGATGTTGAGAAGAGTGGGGAAGATGTGTTGTGGGAAGGACCTATTTTCGATCCTTCCAAAAAATTATTGTCAAAAAGACCCCCAAGAGATGGATCTTGCTTGCTTTCTTTCAGTGCTCTTTTTGTTCTTTTGTTTTTGTTTCACTAACTTTATTTATTTATTTATTTTTATTTATTTATTTATTTATTATTTATTTATTTTTTTGTGTTTTGAACAACTTTTATTGTACATAGACTGTACATTACTTTGGTCGTTGGGTTATGATTTTGCAATAATTTTTCTCTTTTTGGAAGAACGTGTTTGGTTGGAAGGACTGAGGATGGAAGGAAAGGGTACGAAGGAAAGATATGTAGGGAAGAGGCCATTTCCTTTATTTGGTTGGAAGGATTGGAAAAGGGAATTGAATGGGTGCCAAATATTGATCCCTCCATTTTTTGACAGAAGGAAAAGGAAGCATACTTCCATGTTGGGTAAATTATAGTTTTACCCTTTTTATCTTTTTAGATAATTCTTATTCAAGCTAAAAAAAAGTCAATTTACTACTTTTACAAGTAAAAATAAATCATCCCCTCTTCTTTTTCACCTTATACCGAACGAAGAGAATAGACAACCATTATCCGTCGTTCCTATCGTACCAAACAACTTTGAGAAAACGTACAATCCTTCCCTACCTTTACACAATTCCTCCCTCTTATTCTATCCGTCCTCCCTTTCTTCCACCCCTCCTACCCTTAAGGATGTCTAGTGTATAAGGGTGTTGTGACCATATAGTCCGAACAGGAATTTATTTGATGGGAAATGGCAAGTGAGTTTAAAAGTACTTTTAAGTGAGTGCAAATGTGCCCCTTCCTCGTAACAAAAATATTGAAAAAGTTTATGTTACTCCTTAAACAATCTTTAGATTCATTTCCCTTTTTATCTCCCTTTAAAATCAAATAGAGGATCACAATTCTGAGAAATGGGTGGTAATTCGTGTCATAAGTTGTGTTTTGGTTATGTAAATTTTAATTTTGACTTGATCCGAGCACAATATGTGACATGAAAATATCAAAAATCACAACACAAACACGATACGGTCACTTAATGGGTTGACGTGCATGACCTAATAATAACTCGTAACATAAGATTGACCCATAAACCCACAATTAACATTAAAATAATACACTTTTATTAAGGTTTTTTTTTTTTTTTTTAAAACTACCTTTTACAAAACTCAAATTTCACAACTTATGAAATATGACAATATTCATCAAAACTAAGAAAATATGAGTACAAGATTACGAGAATAACTATTATGGAAACCTCTCGGCTGCGGCAGCCGGACGTCCGGCTCATGACAAGATGGAGAGAGAGAGAGAGAGAGAGAGAGAGAGAGAGGTCCAGTCGCCGGTAGCTTTCCAATGGTCGGCGGCAAAGAGGCCAAGTCGGAATCTCCTCAGTAGCTCGTGGTGATCGTTGCTGGCGAAAAACTTTACCTTCCTTTGCTGCTACTGTTGCTGCTCGTCCTTGGGGTCCGACTTCCGGACGTGGCGGCTGCAAAAAGCCATTCCGGAGAAGCTCGAGGATTTTGCCGGAACTCATGGCAAAGTCACCGGAACCCATGGCAAAAATGCAGTGTCGCCATCATTGACACACACTCTCTCTCCGATGACACTCTATCTGTCATGGGTTGTATCAATGGCGAATGACTCTACTCTTTTTCCGGCACTGCATTTTCGGCGACACACTCTCTCTCTCTCTTTTCTGGGCGCTGCTTTTCCTCTGTTGACACTCTCTATCTCTCATGGGTTGTATCAAGGGTGAACGACTCTACTCTTTCTCTCCCCTCCCATCCTGCCCTTCGATTTTCATCCAACGGCTACGAATGAGTGCCGGACATAATATCAAAATAATACGTACAAAAATATTACGTGTCATGTTCAAGATGAGCATGCATGTCCAACCCGAAATTGTCATGATTTTTCTTTTTTTTTTTTGTGTCAATTTCAAGTTAACTAGAGTATGACCAACATTTTTTTTTTCTGGGCTCTAATCATGAAACTCGTGTTTTTTTTTTTTTTAAGATACATATAATGGGCTTTAGTTACATCATAGATAACGATAATTTTTAAATCTAATTGCACTCCAAAATACATAGTGTAGGTCATAGCTAAAATTCAGTATATATTTACATATGCATACATGTATATTATAAGAACGTAAACATGAATACTTCAAAAAAAATTACCTCCTTGATCTTTATTCATGTTGCTATTTGACCTTTTGACCATTCAAAGCAATAAAATGGTCACATAGCTACCCTTTGTTTAAGGGAAGCTATATTCTACTTTTGCTTTTGGGGGGGGGGGGAACCTGTATGAAAAATTAATGGGGATTGACTTTTGCCCCAAATTTAATTTACAACTCTTAATCAAATTACTTTAATACGTATTTACCCTTTAGGTCTAATAGGGTTTTTTTTTTTAATAAGAAAATACCTTACACATTCCTTGTACTGCCTAAATACTCTTGTTATACAAATACCCAGGAAAAAAAAAAAAAAAAAACATGTTTGATCATTTTAAACTTTTTTGTTCAATCTTTTTAGCTATATCAATTATAAACTAACATTTAGATAGGTTGGAAAGAGTAATCTTGACATTTTTAAACTTTTAATTGCTTCAGGGGGTGTTTTGTAACTCATTTTATGAACATACAGGATGGTATTTATATAATAAAAAGGGACCAAAATGGTATTTAAGCTAAGCACAAATGGTGTTTTGGGTTTTTTCTTTTTCTTCTTTAACTTATTTTTCTTCCTTTAGATTTCCTTCCTTCCATCTTCCTTATTGCAGCCCGGTTGCTCCTCGCAACTGTTGTATTGCAAGCTTGAAGGCGCCATGACAAGGAGATTGCATGAATCGATCAAAGGCGATCTCGCCACCTTCGAAATTGTTACGTGACGAGGCACTAAAATCATAGAGGCTTATCCCACTAAAAAGACATGCATGACTCTTGTGAATTCCTCGGCAACAAGAACGTCTCCGACAAGTACTTGGACAGTGACTGGGAAGGTGCATAAATCGTAAAGAGTGTGGTTTTGGTGGAGAATCTCTTTATGAAATGCCGAGATCTTGTACATGATGGCCGGCACATGGTAAGACCAGATCTCGTCCCATAAGAGATTTTGTCATAATTATTAGAGATTAGACGGCATTTTGATACAAATATAAAAATCATAAGGTATTTTGACATTAAAAATAAGGAAAAAAATTAATAGAAACAATTTGACACATATATTAAAGTATAAGGGACAAAGAAAAGACGGATATTGAGAACTCTGAAATGTACATTGGAAAGTAGCTTAAAAGGTTAGCTACTCTTTTATTCTTGTCATCATATTCGAAGTGAACAACTATCAAGAATTACAATAAATTGTGCTCCTTATATATAACCTTATTTAGAGAACTCTTTAATTAGCTAATCATTTTGTGAAAGAAAAAAAAAAAAAGACGTTTTTTGGTGGGATGTGATACATAAAACAGGAATTGTATAATGATAAAAAGATTGTCCAAAAATAAGTGTCCAGTTTACATAAAGCTAGATTCATTAGTTTAATTTTATCATTTTTTAAAGAGAAACAAATATAGCTAATTATGCATATGGTTCCATCTTTCTTTCTTTAGTTAACCTACCTTTTTCTAAAAGTGTTTGTAGTAATTCTGGGAAAAATCTTTATTCATTATTCTATTAGTACGGCTTTAAGTAGTAAACATTTTACACTAGGGTTTTACCGTACCATACTACACATGCAAACATATCAAATCAAACAAAACAAAGATATTTATCATAGATAGGAGTCTATTATCAATAGGCACCGAAGTAAATATCTACACTTAAAAAAGACAAAGAACTCCAGACATGAAAACAAATGTCTCCTAATAGTTGATGATTACTCTAAACAATTACCAATCAACATACTATGGTAAACAATTATGCTTACTTCATTCATAATTTTTGGCTTCTAATTTTATGTTTACTTCATGTTCTTGATTAGGAATGCAACTAAATTTGGTCATGATTGATGCTTCCAAATTCACTAAAATATTACTAAAACAAAAAAACTTGAGCAATATACATATATATACACACACAAACACACATATGGAAAGAAAGAAGATTAATCCTTTTGTTGTGAAGACAAAATTATATTATCTCAGTTTATAGTTACGTAGTTAGATTATCACTATAACATAGCTAATCAAATGAATTTTCCAGTTGAAAAAGAATTATACATAACAGTAGATGCTATTCTAGTTCTCTTAGTTATAAATTGAAGTCATCAAAATTCTCATGAGTCAATGTTATTTTGTTCGGAATGTTTGAAATTGTAATAAAAACCAAAACAAGATTATCATTTACCTTGCAAAGTTAAAACGTTCGGTAAATAATATAATAAATAAGAAAGTTAAATTCTTTCTCACTCCATAATCTATGTTGAGTACACATCAAGACATCCAATATTTTGGAA
>JAFMPE010157041.1:0-20008 GCA_024759925.1 Ficus religiosa
CCGACGTTCGAATACGAACGATCGCAGTTGTATAACAAAACGAATCTAAATTATAAATTGGGTCCGGCCCAATGAAGTGAACGGTGGATGGTCAATAAAAAGAGTCCATAACTTGGGTTTGGCCCAAAGATAATTTATTAAAGTGTCGATCGTCCGTTTGACGAATGTTCGCGGACTAACAGCGTAATGGGAAGACGAAGTCTAACCCCAACATATGTTATGATGTATGTTATATTAAGGTTATGATATGACTAAGATATGATTACGATGTATGTATATGTGACATCATGAGGCATGTTCATCAAATCTTATGATAAAAATAAGATCAAGAATGAGATGATGAAAAGTAAGCATGATGGCAAGCAAGCTTGCCCGTGTCGTACCAACCCGCGTTACATCGGGTTGAACTATGGTTTGAGTTAGAAATGGACTGACCACCCCAACTATTCCATAATTGCGCGCCCGGTACGAACACTGATGTTAAGGGGCCCATAAGTAAGTTAAGTTATGAAAAAAAGTTAAGAATGAATGAGAAAGCATAATAAGAACATAAACGGTTCATGCATGATTATGCTAGAATATGTTATGTTATATGTTGTTTATATTTATGTCGTAGATGTTATAGTTGTACTTGTTGAGCGAAAGCTCACGTCTTACGTCTATGCTGTAGTAAGCAATCTACGGGCACTTTATGATACAAGATGGTGGAGTGTGGCAGAGCGAGCTGTAAAATGTGGGAATAATGGCCGCTATGCGTTTTGTCATTTTATGTATATTATTTGGTGTTCGAACATCTTTATTTACTTATCGTCTATACGCATGTACACTCCGTATAAAAAAAAAATTTTCCGCTATTTCGTTAACTAAGTACGTACGTTATATAAGTATGTATGTATGGTAACGGCTTGTACTAGGTGGGTCGTTACATATATAAACCCAGTATTTACATGTAAATACTAATATTTACTTGTATATAATGATATTTACTTATTTCAGCTGGGTCTAGTGAGAATATTTCTTCCTCAAAGCCAAAGTTAATACTGCCAAACTCGGGGAGCATGCATGGCACTGTTCACATGGAGAAAATGATAGCAGACGGCCTTATCTTCTTGGCCGGAGTGGTGGAGCCAGTCAAAAGAAGCGCTGGCAAATGGAAGAAAGAGGCACGGCTTAAAGGCGTTAGTGGTATTGGTTCTTCCTCATTAATGAAGTCGAAAAATGTAAAGAGGAAAATGGATATGGAGTTCATTGATGGTGATGCGACTAAACTACGAAGAACAGATGGACTCTTTTCGGATGCTGCAGAATTGGCAGAGGCTATGGTTCAGCCCCGCCAAAGCCAATGAGTGTTCTTTGCTGGAACGTTCGGGGATTGGGGGATTCCCGAGCATTTAAAAGGCTTCGGAAACTTATCCGAAGCAGATCCCCAGGTATGGTCTTTCTTTCGGAGACCAGATTGTTCGGGCGGAGAGCGGCTAATCTAAGGAGGAGGCTAGGTTTTGATGGTATGTTTTATGTAAACTGTGAGGGCCGTAGTGATGGTCTTGCGCTGCTTTGGAGGGACACTTGGCAAGTTCGGTTTCGTAGCTCATCATGTTCTCACATTGATGTAGATGTCATCTCTGATCTCGGTGATAAGTGGCAATTCACAGGATTTTACAGACCACCAAAAAAAAAAGGCTCGTCGTCATGCTTGGGAACTGTTGAAGCGATTGCGTACGAATCCGGAAGTGCCGTGGATTTGTGGTGGTGACTTTGACGAGATTCTAAATCCGTCAGAAGTTGCCAATGGAGGTAAGCGGTCTCTTAATGAGCTGTTGATTTTTAGGGAAACGTTGGATTGGTGTGATTTGACAGATATGGGCTTTGTTGGACCTAAATTAACATGGGATAATCGTAGAAGCGGTGATGCAAACATCCAAGTTCGCCTTGATCGATTTGTCGCTAATACTAATTGGCAACTTAAATTTCGGAGAGCTAAAGTGGTTATTTTGGATTTTTGGGGGTTTGATCATAGGGCCATTTTATTTCAACTAGTGCCGAATAGGAGGAAAAACAATAAAATGAAGTCTAGTGGGTTTCGGTTTGAGCCTTTATGGGTGAAACACGAGGAATGTTCTAGGATTGTTGAGGATTTTTGGAAGACTCTACAATTTGATGGCTCTCCAAGCTGACTTGTTTCTGGGTTGACCTCTTGTGCTGGTACTTTAAGGAGATGGGGATCAAGGACATTTGGTAATATCCCTAAAAGAGTGGCCCGACTTCAGCAGTCGGTGGAGGCACTTCATAAGGGACCTCGCGATGGTGATTCCACGGTCAAAATTCGAGAGGCAGAGAAGGAGTTTGATAAGGTTTTGAGGTGGGAAGAAGAATATTGGCGTCAGAAATCGAGAGTGGAGTGGCTTAAAAACGGGGACAGAAATACCAAATACTTTCATTCTAAAGCCTCCTCTAAGAGGAAAAAGAGTGAGATTCTTGGTTTGGAAGATAGGGAGGGTCATTGGAGGGAAGATGATAAGGAGATTAAGGATGTGGTTTGTAGCTATTTCTCGGAGATTTTTTCCTCTTCAAATCCTCAGTTATTGGATGTTGAGGTGGTGCTTAACTGCATTGACGGGAAGATTAATAGAACGATAAGTGATTTCCTCCTCTCACCTTATTCGGTAGAAGATATCCGGCAGGCGGTGTTTAGTTTGGGGGCGACTAAAGCTCCGGGTCCTGATGGGTTCCATGCTATTTTCTTCCAGAAAAATTGGTCGGTGTTAGGACATGAGATTTCTCGTGTTTGTATTGGGATTCTTGAAGGGAAGTACTTGATTCGATCGTTCAATAGTACTAATGTTGCTCTTATACCTAAGGTGGCGGCCCCTAGGAAGATGGCGGATTTTCGACCCATTAGTCTTTGTAATGTAATTTACAAGATTGTTACAAAGGCTCTTGCTTTCTGTTTGAAGACTATTTTACCATCATTAATTTCAGCCAATCAAAGTGCATTTGTTCTGGGACTTTTAATCACTGATAATGTTACAGTAGCTTTTGAGCTAATGCACTCTCTTGGTAAAAATCGTACGGGTAGGAAGGGCTGGATGGCCTTGAAGTTGAATATGAGTAAAGCATATGATCGCGTTGAATGACCATTTCTTTTCGGTGTAATGCGGAAGATGGGTTTCCCGGATGCGTGGATTAGAGTGGTCATGGATTGTGTTACCACTTCTACTCTCTCTTTTATGGTTAATGGGGACCCTTGTGGTCAACTAGTACCTTCCCATGGTTTGAGGCAGGGGTGCCCACACTCCCCCTATCTCTTTCTTTTATGAGCTGAAGGTCTATCGGGTCTTCTTTCGACTACGGAAAGGGAGTCTTCCATCTCTGGGTTCTCTTGTTCGCGTAATGGACCAAAGGTTAGTCACCTCTTTTTTGTAGATGATAGCCTCATGTTTTGTCGTGCTTCTCTTGACGAGTGTTTGCATATTAGAGAGATGTTGGCTATCTATGAAAAGGCCTCTGGGCAATTAATTAATATGCAAAAGTCTGCTATTACATTTAGCAAGAATGTTCGGGCTGAATTGCGCATTTCTATCCTCGGTATGTAGGGTTTAGGGCAAACACAACCTCACGATAAATATTTGGGTCTTCCTACGTTGGTGGGTAAGGGTAGAAGAGAAGCATTTAGAATAATTAAGGAGAGAGTTTGGAGTAAAATGCAATTATGGCGTGGGAAACTATTCTCTATGGGGGGTCGGGAACTTCTTATTAAATCGGTAGCGTAGTCGGTACCAACTTATACTATGAGTGTCTTTCGCCTTCCAGTAGCTCTTTGTAATGATCTCCAAGCCATGATGGCTAGGTTCTGGTGGGGTAATGAAGTCGAGTTGAGGAAACTTCATTGGTGGAGATGGGAGAAATTATGTTGGAGGAAGAAGGAAGGTGGTCTCGGTTTTCAGGATGTTTCGGCTTTTAATCAAGCATTGGTTGTGAAGTAGTCTTGGAGAATCCTACAAAATCCAGATTCTTTGGTTGCTCGAGTTTTAAAAGACAAGTATTTCATAGGTGTTAATTTTCTTGAGGCAAAAGCGAAGAGTGGTGCATCCTATCTATGGAGGAGCATTTTATGGGGACGAAATGTTATTAAAGTTAGGCTTTGATGTCGTATTGGGGATGGGCTTTCTACATGGGTTTTTGGTGATCCATGGCTCCCTAGACCTTCATCTTTTCGTGTGATAACTAAGGTGCCAGTAGGAGGGGAATTTTTGATGGTTGCTGATTTGATGTTGGAAGGGAATCGTGTCTGGGATAAGGGTAAGATTGAGAATACTCTTTGGCCGGTTGACCAAGAGCTTATTATGGGTATCCCTCTAGGCAATGGTGTAGGAGGCGATAAATGGGCTTGGTACTTTGATTCCAAAGGTCTTTATAAGGTTCATTCTGGGTATAGGGCAATTATAGAGTCTAAGCGAAGTGAATCATCTTCCATTGTCAATTCGGATGTTTCATGGTGGAGAAAGATGTGGAGTTTACCAATTCCTCCCAATGTCCGGTTATTTGTATGGTGTGCTTTCCACGAGATTCTTCCGACGATGGTTTCCTTGAGCCATAGAGTTACTGATTGCGATGTTGTTTGTCCAAGATGCAAAGATGTTATGGAGTCCACTTCCCACGCAATCTTCGAGTGCCCGATATCACAAGCGGTGTGGAAGATTTCTCGGTTTTGGAAGGTGATTGAGAACAGGAGGGCTATCCCATTTGTAGATTTCTTTAGAATTGTGCAGTCAGAAGTTCCTATGGAGGATTTTGCTTTGATGTGTTGGTTAGCTTGGAAACTATGGTGTGAGAGAAATAAGGTTGTTCATGGGGGAGCAGTTGGAGATCCCCAAGCCATTTTTGACTTGAGTATTGCCAGTTATGGCGAATGCAGGCTTTGAATTAGGTTCCCAATCACAAGCTGTAGGCTCAGATGTTTGGTTGCCACCTCAACCGAGTTATCTCAAGCTAAATATCGATGCATCGGTCTTACCGGGTTCGGATCACATTGGTATAGGTACTGCCATTCGTGATGAGAAGGGGATTTTATGTGCTGTGGCAAAATCAGTAGAGGGGTCTTTTTCTCCTTTTTTGGCTGAGTGCATAGCACTTCGTGAAGGTTTGAGATTTGCAAAAGAAATAGAGTATGTTAACCTCGAGGTGGAAACTGACGCAATCAATGTCGTTTCAGCTGTTGTGGATAATCATGAGCTTTCTATGGAAGGTCCGATTCTGGAAGATGTTAAACAGTTATTTCTCCAAATGCGGAATACAGGTATTCATCACATTTGTCGAAGTGCTAATTACGTTGCTCATATTTTAGCTAGATTTGGTTTCAATTCTAATTGTATTAATATATGGATTAGTGAGACTCCCATTGTAGTCTCTAATGCTGTTTCTATTGATGTTATTGCTTAATAAAGTGATTCTTATTAAAAAAAAAAAAGATATTTACTTATTTTGAAAAATGATTGATTTAAAAAACCGAGCAACATTGAAAAACTTTTATAATAACGAGCAATAAACACTTTCTTTAGCAGTTAATATGATATTTACTAATCAAATCAATTAGTTTATTTAATTTGATAAATCCGATATTGGTGCATCCGGTTTTTTATTAGTAAATTAGGTATTATCTAATTATTTACCCGTAAAGTTTTTACAAGTTTTATATTTACCAACATTTTATTTAGTTTTTGAATTATATTAAATATGGTATTTACAATGTAAATCCAATATTTACATTATTTTTAGTTTCATATGCTTTGTTTTTTATAATAATTTGTCTGATAAATCCAAATATTTATTAAAAAATTATGATCTTTACATGTAGATCTTTTACTTACCTTGTATTTTATAGTTTTCGTAACTAGTAAATCTAAATATTACTAAGTAAATATTAGTAATTACATATAAATATGTAATTTTCATGTTTAAATATTTATTAAGAAATTTTGATATTTACATGTAAATCTTTTACTTGCATTGTATTTTATACTTTTCGTTATTAGTAAATCTATATATTACCAAGTAATACTAGTAATTTCAATTTTAATGTTCAAATATTTGTTAAGAAATTATAGTATTTACATATGTAAATCTTTTACTTATCTTGTATTTTATACTTTTCGTTATTAGTAAATCTATATATATATAAATATTACCAAGTAATACTAGTAATTTCAATTTTAATGTTCAAATATTTATTAAGAAATTAAAGTATTTACATGTAAATATTTTACTTGCCTAGTATATTATACCATTTATAACTAGTAAATCTAAATATTATCAAGTAAATATTAGTAATTGCATGTAAATATGTAATTTTACATTATTTAAGCAGATTATTTTTTAAATGGGTATTTTGAATCCTTATTTATTTATAAAATTTCTTAAATTACAAAATGTATCCAAGGCTATCTCAAATTAATCCCCTAATTCAATGAAAACCCAAACCCTAACCCTAATCCCAAATTACCCTTGCGGCTGTCACCACCATGACCACTGTCACCGCTGTCGCAGCCGCTGCCTTTAGAGTAAAACAAGCAGGTGGCACCGGAGATCGTCAGAAAACCAAAGGAAATAGCAGGGAGAAAATCGGAAAACAGAATCGCGTGGATGAGATGGCGAATCATGAAGGTCAGTCGATCTTTCAAACCTTGGGGCACGGACCTCAATCGCCCTCAACCGCCGTTCCATCCCCGAGATTCGTGAACCTCAGGTCACTGGGGATAATGCGTTCGATCGCCGGGATTTGAGGACCTCAATCGCCAGGAGATCTCAAACCTCCGTCGCCAAGAAGAGCAATAAGATCGCCGAAAATCGCGAACCTCATAACGCTAGGGAGAACGCGTTCGATCGCTGGGGTTTGTGAACCTCAATTGCCGGGAGATCTCGAACCTTCGTCATCGGGAAAAGCAACAATAAATCACGACCTCACCATCGTGATTCTTCGCCGCCGTTCTCCATCGTCACTGTCATCCGTCACCGATGAGAGTAATGAGAGAGAACATAAAGAGAAGAGAGATTGTGTGAGGAGAGAGAAACAAGAGTAAAATTATAAATAGATAAATTAATTTTAAAAGAACAGTAAAAATATGCTTTAATTTATCATGTTTTAAAAAATTGCTATATATTTAATTAGGGTCTCTCAAATCTGCCATATGGTATGATTTCTCTCTCTCTCTCTCTCTCTTTTTTAAAAGAATTTTTCGTTTTATCTAAAAGAGGAAGAAATTACACCATGGGAGGCTGGCAGAGCACCCGCTGATAGTCGAGTCATTGAAGCCATAGCGGTTTGCCTTTTGCCGTGTTTTGAATTGTTTTCGTTTTTCTCTCTTGCGAAAGCCATGGCTAGCACAACATTACTTTGTGGAGCATCTTAATTGTATGCATGGTTTTTTTTTTTTTTTTTTTTTTGGGTTGAATTTAAACATTGCAAAACTTGGAGTTGGAGTGTGAGTGAAGTGTTGGCATCCTTTTCAATTTTTGGAATATAATTAAAAAAGTTTTCAATTTCAAGTATTTTAGTTTAAATAAGCTGCATTTTGTTTTTATGTCATCATATTATATAGGTTTAAGATAAATTGTTTGTTTTTCCTTTAAATTTTTAAATTTTGATCCTTTTTTTCCGCAGTTTAAATGACCCTAAGCTATTAAAATGTAACTATAATAATTATTTTTACTCATTTTTAGACGGAATCAATCAATAATTTAATGAAAAAATGATGATAACTAGTAGATTATGTCGAAAAAATTTAAAAAAAAAGACTATTATAACAATATTTTTAATAGTTTAACAACATTTCAACTACAAAAAAGAACATTTTACATTATCATCCAACCTAACAATTTACCCCCTTATCCGAGGAAGAAAAAAAAAATCCCATACAAGTTGTAGACAAATGTACATTTTCAAATACATACAAATCTATATCTTTTCTCAACCAACACATAACTTTGATATAACAATATACCCAAAATACCCTTAAAGAGAAAATTATAATTTTGATGATTTACCTTTTAATATCATGTATTTTGTTTCTTTACCCAAAATACACTTAACTTGTCCCTTCTACAACTGATGTGGGATTACCTCAACAATCTCTCTCATTACACATCGAGCCTGAGTCGGATTACCATCGGCTTGTTTCTCTCAGGTTGAGCTGAGACTCGTTGGCTAACCTCTAATACCAGTGTTGGTTGATATTGGGCCTTCTCAACCTCAAAAACTAGCGAGAGGTGAGGCTTTCCCTCATTCTTATAAAGTGTCCACATACCCATTTCATGACCAATTAATATTGGATTACCTCAACAAATATTATTACAACAAAACATGCATCCGCTCTAACACAAAAGGATTGTGGGCTGCAAATGGACATACAAAGAGGAGGGAATTCCATGATTTGGGTTGGAAAAAATGGATAAAAAAGCAACATTTTTGCCTGAAGTTCTAGGAGAAAAGATCTATATATGCAACAACCTGAAGGCTACCAAATACCTGAAAATGAACAACAAGCATGCTTACTTAAAAAGTCGCTTTGTGGATTAAAACAATCCCCTATAGGCAGTGATACAAAAGGATTGATATTTTCATGTTTAAAAAAGGACCCTTGTGTTTATTTCAAGAAACTTTTAAAACAATCCCCTATAGGCAGTGATATAAAAGGATTGATATTTTCAAGTTTAAAAAATGACCCTTGTGTTTCTTTCAAGAAACTTTCAAACACTGAACGATTTATCTTTTGTTTTATATCCCCTATAGGCAGTGGTATAAAAGGATTGATATTTTCATGTTTAAAAAATGACCCTTGTCTTTATTTTCAAGATACTTTCAGGAAACTGTATGATTTATCTTTTGCTTTTTGTGGATGATATGTTGATGGCATGTAAAATCAAAGATGAGATCGAATATTTAAGGATACAATTGAAGAAGGGAATTTGAAATGAAAGATCTTTGTCGAGCCAAGTAGTGACGGAGCTATAATTTTTCATCAGAGGGCTAATGATTATGTAACGAATAATAAGATAATATTTTGAGCAAGTTTTAGTTTTATGTGGTTGTTATGAAATAATAATTCATAATTATAGGTATTTTTTTTAAAAAAGAAAAATTGAGGATTTTAGGTTAGGCACGGGGCCATGAAGGCCATCGGGCCACCCCCCCCACCCCCCCGCCGCCGCCCGGCCATGAAGGCCATCGGCCCCCGCCCCCCCTCCCCCCGGCCCCAACTCTCTCTCTCGGTAATATGTCTGTTTAGTCCTTAAATTATCAATATTTTATCATTTTGGTCCTTGAACTTTTAATTTTGGTTCATCTAGTCCATGAATTTTTGTTTTTTTGATAGTTTTGGTCCCTCACACTAAAATTGAAGGACGATTTCTGAAATTTAATATAGATAATCATGTCATTTCAATCATTTAATAACTAAAAATTTTAAAGAAATTGTTAAATTAATTGCAAATGATTTTAGTTTTTAAGGATATTTCATAAGAAGAACAATTTGCTCAAATAGTCCTTAAACTCTTTTGAAGATGACGGTTTGAGCCCCCCCTTTTTTTTTACCCTAAACTCCTATTGTCTTGACCAATATAGTCCTTTCCGTTAAACTCTGTTAAATTTCTAATGGAATCATCATGCTAAATTGATCAGTTTTAAAGTAAAAAAACTAAAATACTCTCCCTCCCTCCCTCCCTCCCTCCTCCGCCCCCCCCTCCAAAAAAACCTCAAACCTAGAATTTTAATTTTTTTAATATAAATTGATTATTATTAAATTACTAAAATAGCCTTCAAATTAGACCAAAATATGTTAGAAATTTAATGAAAATGACTATAATGGCCAACATTTAAATATTTATGGTCATCTAGGCTTAAAAAAAAAAAAAAAAAAAAGAGGAACCAAACCGTCACTTTTTATAGAATTCGGTGACTATTTGGCCCAATACTCTAATAAGAATAAGGTGAAAATTTTTATACTTATCATAATTATTTTTGTAAAATCTCATGTTCCCACGGAATTGAAACCTCATTGTACACACTAAATCAAAAAAATCTTTCATCAATTTTAATGTCAGAGACCAAAACTACCAAAGAAAATAAAAGTTCATGGACTAAATTAACCAAAATTTAAAGTTCATGGACCAAAGTGACAGAATATTAATAATTCAGGAATTAAACGGACAAATCACCCTTTTTTTTTTTTTTTCCTTAGCCTACATGTTGTTGCATAAGTTTACATATATGCCTCATTCATAATAATTTCTGGTTTCGTCACTGGTTCTAGAGATTGAAATTATTTGAAAAGGGAAAGCAAGCTTGATGTATGTCAATCAGCGGGGACGCATAAAGGAAATTCTTGACACATTGCTATTGGGACCTTCACGTATGCAAGGGTCTGCACTAACCAGATTTAGTATACTATTTTATTTAATTCAACAATTTCATGTCAAAACCTGGAAAACAACGTCGGAATGCTGTTAAGTGAATTCAGTTATTAGAAATGCATCATCAAAGAAGAAAGCACATTGACATCAGATTGCGATTCGTAAGAGATATAGTGGATCATAGTCTGGTGGATGTGATGAAGATTGCTACGAAGGACAATCCAACGGATATCGTGGGGAAATTGTGTAAGCCTTGGCATGATGCTGACAGAGAGATCATCCGTGAACCAAGGTCAAGATTTGTTGGGAGAGAACCACAATCGAAATACCTTTTATGACATGGCATGTTCAATAACTTGATTTACCAAGGAAATAACAAGGGAGCATTACTTGTATCTTATCGCAAGAATTGAGAGTGGGAGTATAACTTTTATCTCTCATTCATTTAGCGCACTGATCTTAGGGAAGGCCCGAAGTAGACATAGGACACTTGTTCCGAACTACAATAAATCTCGTGTTGATTCTTGATTTATTTTTTGTGATTATTTCATTTGTTATTGATCCGATCGAATAGTTTTTATTCAATTTGTTTAACAAGAAATCGTTCTTGATCACAACAATTACAAGCTAGTACTCATTCCTTCACAACAAGCTGGGCTTGCTCAACATTTTTATTCAACTCCATGCTTTGCAGACATGTCAAGCAGACAAATCTGTCTTTAAACTCTGAGATCAGTTGCTCAGACTTTCGTTAAACGAGTAGATGTCGTATTTGTTGTAATGCTCAGGAAATAGGCTTCAACACATACATTTTGCAGCTGTGGGAGTTCACCGTAGCTGTTATGTTTCCAGCGAATCGATTCTTCAGGGTCGTGTGCAGCAAGAGACCATATATTCGTTAGAAGATATCTTCAAAAGATTTTAGGTTTATTTAACTAAGATTTTAGATAATCTTATTTATACCTCCCAAAGATCTCTTGCTTGAACAACGCTTTCTGGTGGGATTCCAATGTCATCCCAATTGGCTGTAATCGCATTGCGCCAAGGACCTCGGTTAAGTAGAACTACAACTACCCTGTATCCTGAGAGAGGCCCCGCCCAAATCTGTTCACAATACATAAAACATGATTCTTCTAACATAACCTCCTAAGCGAGAAGCACTCGAATTTACAAGAGCAGATTTTCGATGGTTTTACCTCGAGATCTCCTTCCATTCTAACCTTTTTGGCTTGAACCCCAAGTGGATCTGTTTTTGTACCAATCAACAAAAGGTCAATCATCAGATTACCGTTTCTGCATATTTGCTTAAAGCGACATTAAGAGAAATGATTTGCTTAATTAACCTTGGTCAACATCGATAACCTCTTTGTTGGCGATGATGTCCATTGTGTCTTTCGTCACATTCCTCACATCACAACCAAGAAGAAGGGGAGCCTGCAGGATCAGTTTATATGTTAATCGATGACCAAAAAATAACACGAACAAAAAAAGAAGCGACAAGCAGATAATGAAGGTATAAAAAACCTTGGATATTGCCCATATGCTGAAATGGACTATGTACTCTTCTTTTGTCATCCCTCCATTTCCCACCTCAAGCATGTCAGGATCTGTTTCAAACTCGGTGGACAAATTAAAAAAAAAAAATTATTAAAAGAATATCAATGACATGGATTTGCGATGATTACAACTAATTTTGCAAAACAGTTTTGTTATGCAACAATGGATACTGACCATTCCAACCACCAGGCCTAGCATACTCTGCATATACTTCATTCATATCCGCTCTAGAGACCATACTGCCAAAAGGGAAAAGGTAAAAGGGAATCACTTGAGACCAACTTCCACTGATAAACTCGAACGCTAGTAGTAGTAGTTAAATTTCTACCTTTCCCGTGTATCGGTAATGTCATTCGTGGTTCTCCAGCTATTTCCCACTTTGGCACCCCATAGAGCGGGATGCAAGTCTCCCCTGACGAAGGAGAAAGAATTCAAGTCCAGGTAAAGAATTAAAAAAAATACCACAAACCAAAACAGAAAATACAAATTCATTGACTTTCAAAAAACAGTTGTTACCATTCGCATAGGGAGAAGAAGATGGGACGGCCAGCCTTCATTAGAGCTCGGGTCATTATAGGGTACCTAAACGAACAAGAAAACAAGGAAAAATTTTTTGGAAGAAGAAACTTAAAAAGGAAAAACTAGAACACTACAGTATAGACATACATACTAATTTGGCGGAAAAAGTTGATTACTACAATATTGACATCTTGTTACCTTACAGTTGGCTTTGATCCATCATTGAAACAGTTATCATACTTCAAGTAATCAATTCCCTACCAAAAAAACAGTCAGATAAAGTCAGGTCCTGCAAACAAAAATATTGAATTTCAAATGAGGAGATAGTTATGTCAAGAGTTCGCACCCATGAAGCAAATGTTTTGGCATCATGTTCCTCGTGACCAAGTGAACCGGGCATGGTTTTGCTGCAAGTAAAATACCTGCAAAGTAGAAGTGGATGCATTATTATTATTTTTCTTCGTTCCAAGAGGATAAAAACTACCATGCGGCGTAGATTTATGAATGTAGTTAGTGATGTTACCCAGCATCCGAATAGATTCCCAACTTAAGACCTTTGCTATGCACGTAGTCTGCAAGAGCTTTAATGCCAGAGGGAAATGTCGACTTCTTCGGCACCAGAGAACCCTGAAAATGAAATCCTCTTATTTAGTCTATCGCAACCGAATCATTCTAGCAACTGCATTATTCCATAGCTAGAAGTTATACCTTGTTGTCACGAGCTATTTCAGCCCAGCAATCATCTAAAAGTAGACAAAGATGTTTTGTCAGCCACATTGTTGATAAAAATTACGAGAAGAGAAGTTCTAGGAGGGAAAAAGAAAGGAAGAACACAGGACATACCGATATTAACATAGATATACCCAAGTTTAGCAAGACCAGTGGAAACCAAAGCATCAGCTGTTAAAAACCGGATAAACCAGAAGTGTTATAAGCTTTTTAAATAAACCAAAAATGCAATTCGATTGTTATTTTCTTATTTTTTATAAAAGTACCTGTTTCCTTGATCATTTTCTCATCAATATGGCAGCTGAAATGATTCCAACTATTCCACCTGACCACAAAAATAAAGAGATCAACAAAGAACAAGAAATTTTGAGCTGAATCTGTGCTTTGAAATTGAGAAAAGAAAGAACCCCACAAGTCAGAAAAGAGAAAGGACAAAGGAAATTGAAAGGAAAAAGAGGAAAGAAAAGAAGTATGAGATAAGAGAAATAAAGGGAACAACAGTCACGCAAAATATTCTCACCAAGTTCAAGCTCTGATGAATCAAATTGAAGCTAGACAAGAATTAGAAAGCAAAATATGCTTTTTAATAACATGAATTTCTTATTTCTTTTAAAGCAACAATTACTAGTGAGCTTTTGTTAAAAACAGTGAAGAAATCTCTCTTTGGCAATTCCATAAACAGTGTCCAGACAACTTCTAATCAGACAGATAGAGACCAATGTCGATTGAAATAATAACTTCCTATTTGTACAACTATTTCAACAAATAAAAACATATATACGAAAGAAAATCAGATGGTTTTGAAGTGGGGTCATAAATTTATAAACATTTGGAGTTGTCTCAACAAATGGCTCTTCACTGGTTGGTCAAACCAACAACAAAAAATCTAATGAGAAACCCCAAAATCAAAATCCAAAGAAAATAGAAAAAAAGTGAGAACTAAAACCAACCCAAATCCAGAAATTCAACAAGAAAGAGAGACAAATAGTCAGATTTTTTTATTCTTACCCCATGGGAGGAGTGTTGCCAAGACCATTAGCAAGCAGGTTTCTCCTGAACTGTTTCTGCAGTTCTTCAAAATTGTCATTCTTTGTTTGAAAACCAGTAACACCCATCATCACCATTGACGAGAACCACATCAGCAGAGGAATCACCATTGCAGCCATTTGTGGGCTGATTTCTGGAGTTCCTGCTTCACTTGCCCTTCTTCTCATTTTCAGAACTGCTAGCTACTTAGTACTATACACTCTTTTGACTGCTCTCTGTTACCGAGGAAATCAGCAGCAATAAATGAAATGATAGTACTTGCTTTAAGATAAGGATTTCCTTTACTTTACTATATATATATATAATGGACTCAGAACCCTCTCAATGGAGCGTTTCTAGTCATAAAATTATTTTCTTTTTTTTTTTTTTTTCAGTGAGTTTTTTGGTTGAGTAAATATTTTTTTTAGAAAAAAAAAATAGAGACATTTTTATGTTAAAGATTATAAAAAGTAAATTTAAATAATAAATTCATTTTTGTATTCACTGTGATCCAACGGTCACTTAGAATTGTCGGATTCTGAGGCAAGCGGGGAAATAACCAGTAGTGAGTGAGTAAATATGTGAGCTCTCTTTAAAGCAAAAGAAAAAAACAGAAAAAAGCAAATCACTGTCAATGTTGAACCGACAATATTATCACCTGGTACAACTCGTTAGGCCTTTTATTATTATTATTATTATTATTATTATTATTATTACTATTTTGTATTTCGCAAGTAACGAAGCCCCGCAACCGCAGGTCCACAACACATGCTTCGCGCTTCTAAAATCTAAAATACTCCTCTTTTTGTTTGGGTTATTCATTTTCCGAAATTGGAAAATTTTGTGAAAGAGAGTTTTTTTTTTCTTCTTATTTTCAAAAAAAAAAATTATCTTATTTTCAAACATACTTTATACAGTATTATTTTATAAAAAGAAAATAAATTTTTTTAAATCTTTTATGTATAAAAAAATGAATTGATAAAAAAATTTAATTCCCTAGAAATAAGAAATAACAATATGCATAAAAAAAATTTAATTCCCTAGAAATAAAATGGTTTTTTTTTTTTTTTGTTTCTTGCTTGCAAAAATGCATGTAATGTTGTTCTTAATTTTCATAAGAAATAATCACTATTTCACAATAATTCAATTCAAATTCAAATACTAATACAAATTTTCAAATTTTAAAAATATTTATCACATTCATTTTTATATTTTTATGCCATTCAAATGTTATTTTTAGCAACAATTGTAGAAACACATTTTATTCAAATACATAATTTGCATTTTTTATTTAAATTCAAACATTTAATTTGAATAAATAGATGGATCATAAAATGGTGAGCACCACAATTTCCATTATGCGGGTCAAAATAAATAGTTGTGGTCCAATATAAATTTCTTTTATCTCGTGGTACAATTTTGGCACGGGCAGATCCGGGTCAAAATTCATTTCTTATTAAAATATCAAACATCAATCAGTTCGAAAAGCTCATCTGTCTTATAGTTTATCACCTGTTTTTCAAATCCGTATAAATTTTTTAATTTTCTCTTTTACAACTGAAACCGATTTATTTGGCGTGTATAGTAGGGTACCTACACGTGCAGGGTATACGAGAAAATAAACATTTTCTAAAAGGAATCAAACAAAAAATATATTAAAAATGGGGAATTTCTGGACTTTTCCATTCCACGTATTGAATTTTTAAGTTTGAAAATTTGAAAACTAAATTGTTTCTTACCAAGAGATGTGGACTGCCATATAGACGTGGTCCAGTTATTGGGATTTATTAATCTGTTCTTTGACTAATTTTTATTTACCTTTTACTATGTTCCGGCATTTTAAAGTAGGTACTATGTTCTATGATTACAATTTATAAGGTGGAAATCAGATGAGGTGGTCGATTTTGATGGTCATTTTTAAGTGATGGTATTATTTTTCAATAGTTTAAATAATCACTGATCATTAAACAATTCATATATTGGTCAAGTAGATGCAATCCATTAATGATTCTTTAAAAAATCACATTAATTAAACACTGTTTTTGATCAACTATATATGATTTGTTACTAATAATCAATCACCGATTGAGTTTTAAGAAAACGATGATTTTCCTTTTTAACAAAATATAAGGCCTTTAAAAAATTTACACTTCGACAAAGGTTATTCTTTTTATACAAACACATACATACATGCATACATATATATATATATATATATATTTATGTATATATCTTAAAGATAACGAGTCATGTACTATCCAGGAGTATGCTATATTAATTAGGAAGACTCTAGACTCAGTACCATACAACGAACTTTAAATAAACATTTTTCTAGAAATATATAGTCTAGTTCTCCTTTTATGTGTTGGTCGTACTAAATCCTTTAATAGTGGTTATCGTTTTCATGCTAATTTTGCCAACCAAGTTGGTGGGGATAAAGGTGGATAACCGGTGAATTTGTGTATTAGAAAAGGATAGTATTTTGATAGATTACTATCAGAACTCATTCGAATCAACATGATCAGAGAGTATTCTAATAAATTATTTAGATATATTATAATATTTTTCATTTATATCACTAATCGGCCATCTCTCGCTCCGATTAATGGAGAATTCTGATGGATTATTTTTGATAATCAATTAGATATTTTTTTATTTATAACATAGAATGATTGGTGGTCTCCAACTTTGATCGTGTGAGAATATTCTAATAAATTATTTATGATAATCTACTAGAATATTCAAGAACTAGACAGTTGGTTAGAACAACAAAAATAATCCAATGGATTAATTATCAAAATCCGTAAATAAAAGCATCATTACCCAAAAAAACTTACAACAAAAAGTAAAAAAATAATAATAATAATAATAATAACAACATGCAAAATTTGAAAATGAGCTAGGCATACAACGAAAATTAACCAAATGAATGTTAAAATCAGCTCTACATTTCGTATGTAAGAATAACAAACAAAGGAAAAAAAAAAAAAAAAAAAAACCACACACACTCACACACATTCTTGAAAATGGAGAAATAAAATCTTTACAGTAATGAACGCCTACGAGCATGGTCACAAATATTCACGATATTTCTGAAATATTCACCCAAATTTTTGTATTCAAGTGGTATCACAATGTATCTTTTAAGTGTAAAATCTTTTCCGTCAAAATATCGAAAGAATTTTTAAAAATATCAGAAACTATTGGTATCACAAAAAATTACTGCAATTTTTACAAAATATCAGAAAATTCATAAAAAAAGAAAAAAAATTGGAAATTTCGGATTTTGCCGTTTGCTATCTTTTTGAGCATGCTACAACTTTCCTTTAAAGAGAGAGAGAGATAGAGAGAGAGAGAGAGAGAGAGAGAAATATTAACAAAAAATAAATAAATAAAAGACAACACATAAAAGCTAAGAGAATATATTGTGTCATGACACCGATGTTTGTTTGAATCAGGATGTATCTCAGCCATGCATGTTTGATACTCATAGGTCTTCCTTTTGATATTAATTTATTCTTAATATTTGTGCTATAGTAAATAAATTTAGTTTAAGATTTTTAAGTTTTAATAGTAATAAAGACAAAAAATTCTTCAGAAAAAGACAAAAATCATGATGAAAAAAGTACAATTAAGTTTAAAATGAACTTTTAAATAAATAAGCCCAAAGTGTTATAAATAAATTATGATGTAAATTTCTGTAATTTTCATTATTTTTTTTATATTTTCACTAGTATCTTTGAAATTTGTATAAGATTAAACTCTGGATATTTCGAACCATATGATATTTTCATTCTTGTCGACAAGAAAATCCCAACGGCTGCAGTTGGATTACGATGGAGACGATAATTGTTTAATGATGCGAAAAATGTCAACAAAGCTGTCAATTGGAAGTGTCTAATACCACTAATTTGATTAAGATTTATAATTATGTAATGACACAAAAAGTGAAGAAAGAGTTCCCCGGGCTCTTGGATTAATTTGTGAAATATTAGGAAAATAAGGAAACATGCCACGCTTTCCAAGCATGGATTAATTTCTCCCATGGTTATAAAACTTCAGTGCCATCACTTTAGAATACAGTAGAATTAAAGGAAAATTGTAGTAAATAATATATTTTATAGGTACTATTGACAGTGAAAATCTGCCAACTCAAATCGTCCTCATAAAGTTACACTCAAGGTTGCCCCTCTCGCAAATCAATACAAGTAAATGATGAACACTATGAGATTTATAGAGATTCGCCTCAATAGAGACTACATCCTTTCTGTGTCCAGAGGTATTTTTCCACTATTCTCAAGAAAGTGTACAAGTGTTTTCTTACTAGGAGAGATCATGCCCTCTAATGGAACTTCAGTACATTAAATACCCCATTCCACCTCACCAAGGCAGTTATTCTTTCCTATATTCTAACTGTCTCACCCCTACACGCCGCGTATCATCAGCCTCCTTCACCAGCCTCCTTCACATTTCAAAGTTTCAACTGCCACTTGATGGTCATTCTACCAAATATTTGGTAGTAGTGTGGGGGGTGGTTAATCCCTTGGTATTTCCTGCAGCTCTACGTCGACATACATCCTTTTGTGGCTTGTCAAACTTCTATGTCGAGGCTTTAATGATTACTCGACGTATAAGGGTAATGCCCAAGGTTGACTTCTGATGAGGGGATTATCGGAAACTTGACCACTCATTTTACTAACGTCGAGATGAAAGTCAACTCGACGATGGTGCAACAGATACCTTTGAAGTTTGTAGCATTTTTTTTTTTAAAGATGATAAATTATAAAATATATTTCTGATAAATCCTTATATTTCCTTGGACTTTCTAAAAAATTCTGGATTTACAGTCAATTTTTAACAACAAAATTTATATGCATAGTTTCACGTTAGAAAGAGAGAAAGTGAAGTAGAAGCGGGTTTTTTTTTTTTTTTTTGGTATTTTATGATCATAAATTTGATTATGATATTCATTACCATGTTTAAACTTTTATGCTATATTTTACCATTAATCTCTTCAAAAATGCTATTTTGCTGTTTCTCCTTAGATTAAGCAGAAAATTCCACCTTTCTAACCCAATCCCTAAATTAGGGTTTTCTTAGCTATGAAGGACATGCGTCGGAGATGACACCGGCATTGTGACGAGCACACATTGATAAGAAAGTGAGCATCCGCCTACTAGGAGAGATCCGACTCCGAAAGTCACCGAGTTTCTCTCTAGTACATTAGCGATTACAGAAGCGTACATTTAACTATAAGAATGTTGATCCACAATCAACACCTCTTGAAGAATCTCTGTCCGACAATCCTATAATGTCACGATCTTCTTGTCCGCGCTATATTAGTATTGCTAGAACACCGATGGAGTTCCACTGCAGCACAAAATAGCCCATTGGGAGAAAAATGTGAAGGCATATAGAGAAAGAGAAAAAATATAAAGTAATTTTTTTTTTAATAGTAGGCGTTTATTAGATAATCCATAATCCAAGTAATTATCCCATTCTGATGACCAATTGATTAATTTATTCATTAATAAATAAAATAAAATAAAATAAAATCATGAAGCACACTAATGGACGCCAGATCACCCACAGTCAACGAGCGAGATCCAGACTGTCATGACAAAATCACAAGAGTTAGCACAAGAAGGCTCTCGTGACGATACGACCAGTGTGCGCATCACATTAGGCTAGCGGCACAGGAGCTTGACTCCACGTACGCCGCCATACTAGAGCTCGATTAGTACAAAGATGAGATCCAATGTGAACCAAGAAT
>JAFMPE010157152.1:0-19997 GCA_024759925.1 Ficus religiosa
CGACTCCTTAAATTTTTCAATCATGGCTCTATCATTTCCAGTATAAATCAAATCATCCATATTTAAGCAAACAATAATCATCTTCCCCCCATCTCTAATTTTTTGTAAAAAGTGTGTGCTCATATGGACATTTTCGAAATCCTTTCTTCAAAAAATAAGCTTCTATACAATTATACCAAGCCCGTGGAGCTTGTTTTAATCCATATAGAGCTTTCTTCAATATATACACCTTATGCTCATTTCCAACTATCACATAACCAGGAGGTTGATCGAATGCAAGAACGCCGACTTCACATCCAACTGAAAGATAGGCCATGTGTGTTGAGCAGCCAATGAGATCACCAATCGGATTGTATCATGCCTTGCAACTGGAGCAAAAACTTCTTTATAGTCAACTCCAAACTCTTGCTTATAGCCTTTAGCTACCAAACACGCCTTGTGCTTGTGAACTTCACCATTCTCCTTCAATTTTGTCTTGTAAACCCATTTGACACCAATAGTCTTGTGCCCTCTTGGAAGATCAGTCAACTCCCAAGTGTTGTTTCTTTCAATAGCTGCAATTTCATCATCCACAGCCTTCTGCCTTTTTGTTTCTTTGATAGTGTCTTCAAAAACTGTAGGGTCACAATCTGAAAATAGAGCAAAGTGGATAAGTGGATCCTCAGATTGATCAATTCCAGTTACCTCATAATCACTCATCCATGCAGGTCTTCTTCTAGAACATTGAGGTCGATGGTCATCATTAACTGCATCTGTATGCAAGCTTTGCGTGTCCGTTGGAGCATTTTCTTGAATTGTTGGTAGTTGCACATTCTCCATAGGTTGTTGCCCTTTCTCATTATCATCTTTGTTACTGTCAAAATCTGCTGGAATCACTTGTTCGACACCACCATTTTCACTCCTTTGCCAAGTTTGTTATTCATCAAAAATGACATCACGGCTGGCAATGATTTTCTTAGTGTTAAGATTATATAGCTTATAAGCTTTTGATTGATCACTAACACCAAGAAAAATGCTTTTTTCTCCCTTGTCATCTAGCTTTTTCCTCTTCACGTCTGTAATATGAGCATATGCTATACACCCAAATATTCTGAAATGATCTGCAATTGTTTCATCTGCTCCATGCTTCCTTCGGTGTCATATTTTGAACAGCAAGAGTGGGACTTTTGTTCAATATATGAATGCTCCAGCTAATTGCTTCAGGCCATAAACTTTTTGGGACCTTGCTTCTTGCCAAAATGGAACACACCATGTTCAAGATTGTATGATTCTTCCTCTCTACAACGCCATTCTGTTGTGATGTATAGGCTGCTGTAATTTGCTTTTGAATTCCATGAGCCTCACAAAAATCTACAAATTCTTGTGAATTGTATTCTCTACCATGATCGCTGTGAAGAATTTTTATTCGCATGCCTGCTTCTTTTTCGACCACCGCCTTGAAGTTTTTGAAAGCTAAAAAAGCTTTAGATTTCTCCTACAAAAAATAAACCCATGTTTTCCGACAATAATCATCAATAAACGTTATAAAATAATGTTTACCGCCATTAAACGTCGGATTAATGGGCCCACGTATATCTAAATGAACTAGCTCCAATGCCTTCTTCGCTCTCCATGATTTTCCTTTTGGAAATAGTGTCAATGTTGTTTCCCAACAACACATTCTTCATAAATTTGAGGACTTTGAATCTGTGGAAGACTGGTCACCATATTCTTCTGCTGCAGAGTTTTTAGACCACCAAAATTCAGATGCCCATAGCGAAAATGCCACAACCATGCCTCGTCCTTCAATCTCGCAGAGAAACATGATTGCGTGGTGTTGTCAAGATACAGCGGAAACATCCAATTAGTCGTCATTTTGACTTGAGCAATTAGGGCCAATTTCTCATCTCGAATTCTGCAAATTCCACCTTTTAATAGATATATCACACCTCTTCTCTTGAAGCTGACCAACACTAAGCAAATTTGACTTCAAGTCTGAGACATAAAGAACATTAGTTATGGTCTGAACAAAGTTGTTTTTGGTTTGGATTTTTACCTTTCCTTTACCCGTAACAGAGACTTTAGAGTTGTCTCCAAACTTCAAATTGTCACGAAAGGTTTCATCCAACTCAGAAAATACCCTATTGTGTCCAAGTACCATAGATTTTTGTTGACTTTCTTCGTGGCATTACAAACCATCAACAAAGACACTTCTTCTTCCTCTGCAAAATTAGATATTTCTCCACGTTGTTTGGTCAAGTTGACTCGACACTCGTACTTATAGTGGCCGTAGTTGTGGTATCTGAAGCACTCCACATGGGATTTGTCTACTGACTTTGGTCTGAAAGTGGTTGAGTGGTGACCTCCCCATCCTTTTCCCTTTCCTTGAGCATCTTGAACCTGATTATCTTCAGATTTTTGTTGTGGAAGTCAATGATCATTGTTTCCCCTGCCTCTTCCTCTTCCTTGATCAGCTCTATTGTTGTCAGTGGATGCCTTCAAAGCTTGCTGCTCTTTCTCTTGTCGAATAATTTTCTGCTCATGAACCAGCAAAGAACTCTGTAGTTCATCAAGAGAAAGTTCATCAATATCCTTAGATTCCTCAATAGAGCAGACACAACCATATCACATCTCAATTGGGTATGTATATTTTTAGGCTTTAGCAGTTTTGGTTTGTATATTCATAATGATACTATGAGCGCTTTAGGTCGTCCCCAAGATATGTTTTCAGATACCTCTGTATAATTACAACCCGTCTTTGCTCAATGGATACAAAACACCCATGAGTTATGAAAATCCACGAGAAGCGACTGGCTGACAATTAAATTTTGGAGTCATGGATCGAAGAATCTTCTCAATGACAGCAACATCTTCCATCTTGTCATCGTAAATCTGCATCTTGTTGACAATTGCCGTTGTCCGTGAAAAATAATCAGTATGGAATCCCAAATATGCTTGGAGGTGTCCTTGCAAAGAATGGTTTACAAGACTGAACCATCAATGGCTTGGAAGAGGTAGTTTTTGGCTTTGAAGTCCTTCAATTTCAGCGCTTCCAACTCAACTCTTTGAGCATCTGACAACTGAACACCTGCTGCTGGCTCTGCTACTCCAGCTTCAACAACATGCCAGTACTCCTTCGACCTCAAGAAATTCTCCATCAACATGCCTTAATGATCATAATGACTAGCAAAGCGTGGAATAGCAGGTTGAACAAAATTTTCAGAGGCCATTATCTTCACTGCTGCTGTTGCAAAAAAAAAGAAAACAAGTGAAATAGGAAGGAAAAAAAAAAAAAAAAAAGCTACAGCTATGTGCTCTATCTCACTCCCCTGTGTTTCCCTTTGGCCTTAACTCTCTGTTTTGTTCTCTCGTAAAGGCTCTCTCAACCTCACTCAACCTGGCTCTGATACCAATGTTACAAAATAGAGAACTTGCAGACAAAAAACAAATCAGAGTGCAAAGCAATAAAGAGGTGAATATGCTCAGGAAGTTGTGTTTATTTCAATGAACAAAGGCCTTCAAATAGGCTGTACGCCAACGGGAACAAACAAGAAAATAGCAACACACTCGTAAACATGCTAAAGTTTATCCTAATAACTAGGCAAGTTTCTGCCACTTACTGTAACATACTCAAATAAATCCCTAAGAACTAGGACCACACAACTGACTAGATAACAACAAACAAAATAATAAGGACTTGGTCAAACATTAGACCACGTGACTCAACAGAATCAATGGACTTGAGATAATTTATCCATTCTATCCATTTATTCATTTTCTATTCTTTTTTACGCTTCCATGTGCATCAATTATTTACACATTTTTGCATTCACATATTTCATAATTAAATTTAATTTAAAAAAAAAGTAAAAATGTCTCGCTTCTCTTCGATTTTTTTTTTTTTTTTTTAAACAATAGAATCCGTGAAAAAGTTTAGTGCTAAAAAATCGATTCAAACTTTAAAACTAATGCATACATTACTTTAATATTTCTCAAGTTAAACATCTACTTCCTAACATATATAAATTTCTTAAGTTGCTAATAGTAATAGGCTCTTCATTATGTCATAAAGTATTTATCTGATAGTAACATTTTCACCTTGTTTTCACCCAAGGGATATGAAATGCAACCTACATTGAGGTTTTACTAAAAATAAATACGACATAGTTGCTTTTGATGGACATGAGAAACTTCATCACAATTATTATGGCTATGTTTAGCATTTCGTTCCTTCTGATGAGTAAAATTTCACATTCCTCTTTCTATACTCTTCATCTTTACCATTAACATCCATCTCTAGCATTTTTTGCCTTTTTCTAACGACGAAAATCATTTGTCACAATCATCTATTGGTGACATAGGGTTATTCGAAGAAGAGTGCAAAGAGATGGCTTATGGGGAATGCAAAGAGAGTGTGAGGAACAAAACGAATAATAGAAGAAAGTTCAAAAGGCTATTTCGTCGTTGTTGAATAGAAATATTTATAGAATGCTTTGAAGCTCGTCGAACTTCCCCGGCAGCCATAAGCATCACTACTTATATATGCACTAGTGTATATATATATACACACACATTATAAAACCCAAGAAAAAGGCACAAAAAAAAAAAACCAAAAAAAGTTTGGCCCGAAAAGAAAATTAGAAAAAGGACTAAAATGAAAAAAAAAAATGGTCCAAAAAGAAAATTAAAAAAAAGAACTAAAATGAAAAAAAAAAATTGGTCCAAAAAAAAAAAAAAAAACCAGAGGACCAAAAATAAATATAAAAATTTTTCATTCAAAACATATTGTTTTGGACAAAGGTTCTGCTACAGAATTAGTTATTGGTACTTCTATATTTAGTATAGATTAAATTGTAAGGCTTCTCGAATCTCAATTCTCATTGACACTTTGATCAGCAAGGTGCTATAATAAATATTGTACTACGTTATTAAGATTTTGGAATTAAACTTAATCCCGAATACTAGAGGTTGTCTCATTTTGTCATTGACAATTTCAAAAGCAAGAACCTGCTTCCTAATCTTATCATTACTACTTTTGAGATAGGATGCTTTTAAAATATTTATGATTTGATGTATTTTTTTCATTCTGTGTCCTGACATTATTATTATAGTTACGCAATTGAATTCTATTTATGTGAAATGAGGTGGTTTTATTTTTGTAATTATGGGGGTTACAAGACAAAATTATAAAAAATAATGCATATATTAATTACATTTGATAATGTCTTAATTTTTTTAACTTGTTATAACAGGTTAAAACTAATTTATCTTAAATATTAGTTAAAAGATTATTTTTACTAGTAGAGGACAATTGAATATTTGGAATCACAAGGAGCTGGCGGATATCTGCGAGGATTTTGGAGGACTCCATCGTAAAAATCGGGTTGATCAGCTTGAAAAATATTTAGATAGGCTGTTGGCTTTAGTAGAGTATTACTAGAGACAACGGTATGGATCTAAATGGCTTCATGGAGGGGATAAGAACACAAATTTTTTTCATTCCAAAGCTTCGCAGCAGAGGAAGAAAAATGAGATAAAAGGCATTGAGAATTTGCATGGTGTTTGGGTGATAGAGAAAGGACAAATTGTGGAAGAATTGGAAAATTACTTTAGCAATATTTTCTCCACCGCTCTACTAGATGATAATTGTTTGGCGGCGGTCTTGGATTATGTCGATTGCAGGATCTTGGATGACAAACGAGCTAGTTTCGACGGCCCGTTCTCTGCTGAGGAAATCTGGAGTGCGCTTTTTGACATGGCTCCTTGGAAGGCGCCTAGACCGGGCGGATTCCGTGCCGGATTTTTCCAAGAGAACTGGGAATTAGTGGAACTAGATGTTACTCGAGTTTGCTTGGATGTGCTTAATGGAAACCGATCGGCCAAAGATTTAAATGAAACCCACATCGTCCTAATTCCTAAAGTCAAAACTCCGATGAAAGTCTCTGACTTCAGGCCAATTAGCCTATGCAACGCTGTTTACAATATTTTGATGAAGGCTCTTGCAAATCGGTTAAAGGCTTTCCTCCCGGATATTATCTCTAATGAACAAAGTGCTTTTGTGCCCGGACGCCTTATTACTGATAACATTATCATTGCTTTTGAAACTATGCACACAATAAGGAGGAAGACGGGTGAAAAAAATGGGCTTATGACACTAAAATTGGATATGAGCAAAGCTTATTACAGGGTGGAGTGGTCCTTATTGCGCGCTAGGCTTCTCTATAGGATGGGTGGATTGTGTGATGGATAGTGTTTCTACGGTTCAATTTTCTTTCCTTTTTAATGGAGAAGCCGTTGGGAAGGTTGCTCCACTTAGAGGATTACGACAAGGCTGTCCTTTATCACCGTATATCTTTCTTTTGTTTGCGGAAGGGTTCTCGACACTCCAACGGAAGATGGAAAGAGAGCAACGGCTTGATGGAATTGCATGCGCTAGAAGAACACCAAGGATTAGCCATCTCCTCTTTGCAGACGGTAGCATTATATTTGGTAAAGCGGATGAGACCAATTGCTTTGCTATCAAGGAGGTGTTGGAGACATATTGGCAAGCATCTGGGCAGGTAATAAACTTCCAGAAATCGGCAGCTTATTTTAGTCCAAATTTAGATGATGAGAGGAAAGACACGATTTTATCCTACTTTGGTATTACTCATAGTGACTCTTATGAGATGTACCTTGGGTTGCCTTCTTTTGTGGGGCGGGACAAGAGACGTCTGTTTAATAGCATTAGGGAAAAATTTTGGAAGAAAGAACAGTTGTGGAAGAGCAAGATTTTTTCTGTTGGGGGTAGAGAGATTCTTAAAAAGACCGTAGCCTAAGCTACCTCCACCTATGCTATGAGTTTTTCAAATTGCCTTCAACATTATGTGACGATCTCCAATCCCTTGTGGCGAGATTATGGTGGGGAGGGTGAGTAGATGAGAAAAAGATTCATTGGCTCCGGTGGGATAAGTTGTGTAAGCCGAAGTTCGAAGGTGGAATGGGATTTCGGGACATGGTGACTTTTAATATAGTACTCTTAGCCAAACAAGGGTGGCGCATCTTTATGCATCCACATTCCTTGTTGTCTCGAGTCCTGAAGGCAAAATACTTCCTTGCCAATGACTTTTTGGAAGCTTCAACTGGAACAATCCATCCTATGTGTGGCGTAGTCTTTTGTGGGGACAAGACTTGCTCCAAAAAGGTGTTAGATGGAAGGTGGGCGATGGTAGGGATATCAAGGTTTTTAAGCACCCGTGGATTCCGAGACCGACATTGTTCAACCCGATCACGTTGTCTTGCGATGAGCATGCGAATCTAACTGTTACAGACCTTATGACAAATTCAGGGTGGAATATTGAGTTGCTAGACTATGTGCTTTGATTGACAAGGAGGCAGTCTTGGAAATCCCTTTGGATTTCTCTAGAAGAAATGACTGTTTCATTTGGCACTTCGACTCAAAGGGGCTTTACTCTGTCAAATTGGGTAATAAACTTGAAATGATGGGGGCAGAATGAAGAAGGCAGCTCCGGGAGAAACTCGGATTGGAATTGGTGGAAAAAACTCAAAATCCATCTATGGAGAGCTTTCCATGAGGTTTTACCAGCACGAGTCCAATTGAGGAAAAGGGGGCTAGATGTACAAAAACTATGCCCTCGTTGTCATGAGGAATTGGAGGACTCAAATCATGCCCGTTGGAGACGTGATCTTCCAGCCCAGGCCTGGCAAGCTAGTTCCATTTTGGGGATCTTAAGAGCTTTTACCGGGGGTCCTTTTCGGGAATTATGCAGGTTGGTAGCTTCCAAAGGAACAAGGGATGACCTGGAGGTTTTTGCTATGCTCTAGTGGAGCATATGGTTGGATAGGAACAAATTTATTTTTGAAGGGAAACAATCATCTCCTAATGATTCCATTACACGAGCTGGTGCTTTACTGGGTGACTACCTCTTGTGTAATGGCTTAGAGGTTCCAAAGTCAGAGTGGCCAATTCTGTAGTATCTAGATGGTCTCCTCTGACTGGTAGTTTTGTTGAGGCGAATGTGGATGCGTGGGTGAAAATAGGTATTGGATTTATTGGAATCGGTATTGTGATTTGGGATGGCAATGATATTGTACTCCATGCAGCTTCCAAACGTCTCTCAGGTATTTTTTTCTCCCTACATAGCTGAGTGTTATGCTGTCCGAAGGTGCAAAAATGTTGGAGGTTTGTGGTTTCCCAAATTGAGTGATCGAGTCAGATGCAATCAACGTTGTGCGAGCAGTCCCGTTTCCGCCTCAGCTTGCCCCAGAAGCATCTATTATCACTGATATCAAAGATGCTATTTCTCAAGCTCATAGTGGCAATGTTTGCTACGTTTCTCATTCAGGGAATACTATAGCCAACTGTTTAGCTAGTGTTGCTT
Source organism: Ficus religiosa (assembly GCA_024759925.1). Taxonomy (NCBI): domain Eukaryota; kingdom Viridiplantae; phylum Streptophyta; class Magnoliopsida; order Rosales; family Moraceae; genus Ficus; species Ficus religiosa. The sequence continues at coordinate 8,361 of JAFMPE010157152.1, forward strand.
TATCTGGCTTTATTTTGTGTGATTGGCTTGATTATGTGCCTCTATCTCACTCGTAAAAAATGAGGATATCATGACGGTTTTTTTAACTGTCGTGGAATAGACAAAACAGATGTCAAATACAGGGTAGAGAGGGATATTCCACGACGGTTTTCAGTAAAAACCATCATGGAATAGCCATTAACCATGACCGCTTTTAGCAAAAACGGTCATGTAAAGTTCTTTGCCAGAAAGATTCCACGACCGTTTTTGCTAAAAATAGTCTTGGAAAGTTCTTCGCTAGGAAGATTCTATGACCATTTTTAGCAAAAACGGTCGTGGAAAGATTACAATGAAAAAAAAATTTCACAATTCATGTGATTTCTCACAGATGGCAAATCTCGTGTGTTATCCATTACACAACCCAGATTAAAATAATAGCTAATCTTCAATTAAAATTTTGTGTCATAATGTACAACAATTATTACAAAAACATACAATATATTACAAAATTTATAAATTGTCTTCTAACTATATTGGATGAACCGCATTACAAAATTAGCCCACTCTTGCTTTACTAAACTCATCTCAACGTCGATATAAAAATCCTTAGTTTGAAGTAAGGATAATCCATCGAGAGTCAATGTTATTTCTTGCATAAAGGCTAAAACAAAATATCCGCATTCAACATAACCTTCTTATGGAGGACATTGAACAGTATCAATCAATGTTTCATAGTTGCGTCACTTTCTTGCTCCTTTGTCCACCAAAATCTTATAGTCATTGTTCTAACAATTTAACAAAGTTCAAAATAATTAAAACAAGAATAATGTAACGTCAAATCACAATTTGGTATATAAAAATATACTTATAACTTAATTAGGTCGAGCACGTAATATGCAAAAAAGCATAAAACAAAATCAATACTTTTTTTTTTTTTCTGGAAAACAATCTAAACCAAATTCTCACCCAAATACTTTAAATCAATCTAAAACTAATCTTCACCCAAACACGTAAATATCATACAATCAAGTATTTTTTTCGAACATGTAATATGCAAAAATATAATCAAGTTATCAAAACTTTTTTTTTTTTTTTCAGGAAAACAATCCCCCAAATCACAAACACAATTAATAATCACCCAAAATTGCAAATACAATCAACCAAATGGTCTTTAAAATCATAATATGTGTGGTGCAAAAGAGAGCAAGAGAGAGAGAGACTTACCAATTCCACGGGCATGGGTGTAGGTGGCGCGGTAGTGGGGTAGGCAACGAAGGATGGGTTTGGAGGAAGAGATTGAAGGGAGGAGTAGCGGCAGAGATTGGAGGCGAGAGAGAAAGGGAGAGGCGCGAGAGAGAATGAATGGTGGAGTCACGGCCGACGGAGAGGGGTGAGAGAGAATGGAGGGAGGGTGGCAGAGATTAAAGGCGAGGTAGAGAGGGAGAGACGCAAGAGATAATGGAGGGAGAAGTCACAGAGGAGGAGATTAGTTTCGAAGGAGAGATGAGAGTGAAAGAGGCATGAGAGAGAATGGGTTTCGGGATGGAATGAGGGTTTTTTTTTTTTTTAATTTATGCTCTAAAACCCGCGGCCAAGAATCTGAAAAATTCCTGTTTCCACGACGGTTTTTAAAAACGGTCGTGGAAGCTTTGACTTCCACGACTGTTGTCAGAAACCCAGTTTCGCATCGTGTTTTTGGCATACTTTTCACGACCGTTTTTAAAAAACGGTCGTGGAAGCTCTTTTGTGGAATCTACATTTTGTAATAGTGTCTATAGGCAGTTTTGTAAGGTAGACATTCTTGCTTTGAATAATTAATAAAATGCCGTCTCACTTTCAAAAAAAAAAAAAAGAAAAAGAAAAAGAAATTTGGAATCAAAATCCCATAATTGAATAGAATTTGTTTCCTTTGAAATTTTTATTACAAAATTACACATGAACAAAACTATTTTTAAGCACAAAAGTGGTTTAAAAATATTCGTCACATTCCTTGTCTGTGTTATTAAAACATATACATGTTCAAATACATTATATATTAAACATTAGCCTAATTAGCAATGATACCATCCTTTATAACATAGATTATTTCTTCCAATTAAACCGAAATTCATACGTTGTTCAATTTTTATATATATTTTTCTTTCTTGACAATTTGATCAAGATAACAAACTTTCAATTTCTTTCTTTCTTTCCTTTTTTTTTTTTTTTTTTTGGCTTGCAACTTTAGTACATTAGACAAATATAATCCATTTATGCATTAATGCATTGGAAAGAAAACAAACTTTCTTTTTTTCTTCTAGGAAAAAGAAAGCAAGCTTTATAATTAAAGTTTACCCATGAAGAAAGAATAGGCCATAAGCCCAGCACATTATTATTATCTAATATACTAAAAGGGTGGACTAAAACAGTGTTTATGTACAATAAAATTATGCTTTTATCCTTCCAGATTATCTTCCTCAGCCCGGTTGTGCAGTAAAATACCGGTTCTACCCCTTCTGCGTGTTTTGACGCTTTTGCCCCCCCATTTGTGTCTGCCGGTTGAATGTGCATAGTGAGATTCCTTTTTTGCCCCTGAAACCCTAATTTTTGTCTTCCTCTTGGGGTTGTTGCCGCCTCCTTTCACTCTCTCTATTCTCTCTCATTTTTTCATTTTCTTCTTTCTCTTCCTCGCTCACACTCTCTCTTTGTTTGTTCTCAGTTTTTGGGTTTTTGGTGTATGAACTTTATTTTTTTTCTTCATTTGTCCGCCGATCTCTCTCCTCTCATTTTCTCTATTGTCTCTTATTTTTTTATTTTCTTATTTTTCTTGCCCGCTCTCTGTCTTGCTCCGTCAGTCTCTCTCTTTGTTTGTTCTTAGTTTTTGGCTTTTTGGTGTACAAACCCTATTTTTCTTTCTTCTTTATCTGTCCACCGATTTCTTCTTATTTTTGATTGTATATTTTTGATATTTTTTGTGTTTCTGTTTCTTCTCTTTTTGTTGTTTTCGGCTTTTTTTTTTTTTTTTGGATTTTCAATTCTGCAATTTTTTTTGTTTGCTCATTTCTTATTTATGTCTCTTCCTCTTCTTCCTCTCTTGATTTTTCATCATTTTCGAGTATTTCTATGCAATGTTGATGGGGTTTTTTTTTTTTTTTTTTTTGGGTTTTCGGATTTTCATATGTTATTTTCCGATTTTTCTCTTTCCTCTCTTCTTCTTATTTTTGTCTTAATCATTGATTAATTTCCGTTATCTGGATTTAATGTTGATCGAATTTTTTTGTGTGTTCGGAATATGGTTAAATTTTTATTTGTTCTCTATTTGTTGTTTTGGGTTTTTTTTTTTTTTTTTTTTTGGAGTTTTGGTTCTGAAATTTTTTTCGTTCGGATTTGTTATTTTTGTTCCTTCTCCTCTCTTCTCTGTTGATATTTCATCATTTTTTAGTATATGTATGTATTATTGATCGGTTTTTTTTTTTTTTTTGGATTTCAGAATTTTTTTTTTCTCCGAATTTTTCCTCCTTTTGTTTTTCTCTTATTTCTCTTTTAATCTTTCATTATTTTTTAGTATTTGCATGTAATGTTGATCCGAATTTTTTTTTTTGCCAAAATATGATGAAATTTTTTCCCCCCGAAATAAAACCCTAGATTTTGATTTTCAACTTTTTTTGGGTTTTCTTGGGTTGGTCATTGTCTCCCTCTTATTTACTCGATTCTCTCTCCATTTTTGTTTTTTTTTCTCTGTCTTGGTTGCTCTCTCTGTTCTTCTCTTTCTTTCTTCTGGGTTTTTCAGTGTTTAGTGTCCAAATGTTATTTTTGCTTCCTCTTGCTTTGTTGGTAGGTCTCCTGTCATTTTTTATTGTATATTTTTGATATTTTTTGTGTTTTTGTTTCTTCTCTATTTGTTGTTCTCGAATTTTTTTTTTCTGATTTTTTATTTTTATTGCTTCCCTTCCTTTTTCTGTTGATCTTTCATCATTTTTGAGCATATCTATTTCATCTTCATTGGTAAAAAAAAAAAAAAAAATTTCCGCTTCTGGGTTTTTCATATTTTATTTTGCAATTTTTTTTTTCGTTTCTGGGTCTTATTACTTTGTTAATGTTTGATGATTTTTTAGTATATGTATGTAATATGTAATGTAATGTAATGTTGATTGGATTTGTTTTTTTCGGTTCGAATATGACAAATAAAAAATTTAGGTATGTTTTTGTTTTTGTTGTATTTATTTTTGTAATTTTTTGTTTTGTTTTTTTTTTTTTTTTCATATATACTACTTAATTTGCAGTTTTTGATTCCTCCTATTTTTTTGTGAAGATTGCATGGACAATGCTATGGACATGGCTGCTTGGGAATATGGAGCAAGAGATTGAAGATTTTGTTTTTGTAATGTTTGTATTTGTTTAGTTTTTGTTGTTTTCCCTCTCGGCTAATAATCTCCTGATCTTGCATGCAAATTTTTTGCTGTTTGTGGTTTTCTGTCATATTTGATGGTTTAATTTTATGATTTAGTTAGGATTGAATGGATTGTTAGATTTTTTTGGTTACTGAATTTTCTAGGCTTTTCATGTAGTTTGTGGCTTTCAATGTTATGTGTTGTTTTTGTTGATTTGTCATGAGCATTTAATGCTTCTTAATCAATTTACTTTGTTTGGAATGTTGCTATTTGTTTTATGTCTGTTATTTACAGACTAATAATGATTTTAAGTGAGATTTTTCATTTGTTTAGATCTGTCATTAATAATTTTCATTTTTGTTATTTTTGTGATTTATTATAAATTAATGTATTTTTGTCTTTATATCTATCCAAAATTTATTGCATATCTTTTTGACTGATCTTTTCTATAAAACTTTTTGGAAATACATTTTTTTTCTTTATTCCCTCTTATAAATACTTTTCTGCTTATTTATTAGTTCATTCTCATATGTTATCATTACTCTCTCTTTAATAGCTTCTTAATTACTCTTCTATGAATCTTCCTTAATTGTTACCCGAATCCATCTGTTCTGCTGTTTCCTCAAAATTAATCATCTTGACATCTTTATTTCTGTGCAAAACTGTTGTTTTTAATCAGGTACTATTCGTATTCATCTCTCTTAATTGCAATTTATGCTTCCTTTATTATATAAGTATTATCTATTTTATAATTATTGTTATTAGTATTATAATGATCCTATAGGAGAAATAGTATTGTTATTGTATTTAGTTTTTTTTTTTTTTTTATATTCTGTTTGTGCCTCTTCCCTTCTTCTCCCGTCTCTGACTATAATATTAATCTTTAGTTTTTTGTAATATTTTTTCATTATTATTCTTATTATAAGTTAGATGATTATATAATATGATTTACAATTTTTTTTAACTGTTCTGAATGTGACTGTAGTTGTGATGAATGTTTGGATTTTTTTTTCCCGCCCCTTTTCTGTCTTTCTTTTGTTTTGTTGATACTTTAAATGTTTTTTCACAAAATTTTCCACCACAAATTATAACATGCTATGATGATCTCCATTTATGTATAATATAATCCATATACCAAATGTATTATTTAATTTGGTATATGTTGCTGAATTTAATATTATTCAAAGTGTATGTTGAATAATTGTTAAATGTTATTTGATAATCTTCATTGTTACTGTGAATATTTAGGAATTATAATCTCTATGTTTTTCTGATAGTAAAATCATATTGAATATATTACTATTTCACTTAATTTCTTGAGTTTTAAGTATTTTCTTAATTTTTGTACATTTGCAGTTTTGTATTGTAACTATTTTCTGTCTACTCTTATTGTTTTTATTTTTGTTTTCTAGAGTTCAATTTTCACCTGTTTTTTCTGTGTTTACCGATTATTCCATCTTTTGCTGTTTTTACTACTTTGTATTTTCTTAATTTTTTTTTTTTTTTTGGTTATGTTCCTTTTCTACTAAATAATTTTTTTTTCATGATATAGATATATTCCCAAATATGTCACCTGGTAGCTATTGAAGAGAAGGTTGAATAACATTTTACTTATTCTTCATGAATAATATATGAGATTTGAGCTTAGTATAAATAATCTTAATCTTAATTTTCTTCTGTTTTTTTGTCAAAACAATATCCATAAACTTTTTTTTAACACTTTCTACAATATGAATATCTTGAATTGATTATTTACATTAGTATGTATATATTGATTCTGTATTGATTATGTATTTTAAATGTTAATTTATGGTTTCTATTATCTTGTCATGTTATTATTTTTTTTATTCATCATTTTTTTCTACTGATTTCACTTAACTTTTTCCCACCATTTTTATTAGCCGAGGGGTCTTTTTTTTTTTTTTTTTGAGATTGTAAATTATTTAGATTTAATAGGAGAATTTATCTGTATAAATGTCTTTATACTTATAAATGTTTGTAATTTTTAATGTAAACTTCAATTTTTTGTATTTTGTAATGTCTGTAATTTTTATTGTATGATTACTTTTCTGTACTATGTTATATTGTAGTGGGATAATAAATTTTTACCTTAGAACATTTATCATATTTCTTAAATAGTTTTCAGAAATTATTTAGGCTGACAATTTCATAATTATGTAAAAATGTAAAATTGTATAGAATATTAGTAACAGCAAAAAAAGATAAGTATAGAAAAAACTTAATAACTATTTGACTATGAATAATGATTAATTAACTACTAAACAGAAAAATAAAATTACCAAATTTTATTCACGTAATATTTTAAATAATAAATAAAAATGATAAAATATTTACTAACAAAAAATTATCACCGAAAACAAATACACAATTACTACAAATAACTTTAACTTATAGTTCTAAAAAAATAAATAAATTTACAGAATTATTAAAACATTTTCTTAAAAAAATTTAATTAACAAAAAATATCATATTAATACAATTAAGTCATAGTACTAAAAATAAATAACAAGTATAAATCCGAAAATTAAAAAATAATGTATAAAAATTTGTAATTATAAAAATTTTATACATTTAAAACAAAAATAACAAATAAAATTTCATATTATAAAATAACAAAAATAAATTTTATTCAATTAGTTAAATTCCAAAAATATACATTTCGTATATACATAATGCTTTACATAAATTTCAAACTAAAAAAGTTATATAAAATTATAATAAATTAAAAGAAATATAAATTTATATTTCTAAATAAATTATTATTTATCTTATTAAGCGTGAAAAAGGATAAAAACTCTCTGTTTCATTCTTCAGAACCATTCTTTTTCCCATCCCATCAATTATTGTTTAAATTTAAAAATATTTAAATTCAATTTAGTTTTTTGATAATTTTATTTATTTAACTAATAAAATTTTTTATATTTTATATTTTAAATATTTTTATTTTTATTTATTATTAATAGTTTTTTATGACAATATATTATTTTAATTTATTAGAATGTCAAACAAATTTATAATTAATATTTTATTTTAATAATTTGCATTATAATTTTTTAATTATCTAAGTTTTTTTCCCTTTTTTTTTTTTTTTTTTACAAATTGTCCAATTGGGAATTTTTTTCGTCTTATATTTCCATTTATCATTTTTTCCTTCTAACAATATTTTATATTATTATGTTTTTGTTTTGGAAAAAAAAAATTATTACAGGAGATGGAAAAAATTGTTGACAAAGATGCTGAATATATAAGAGAATTAAAGCATCAAAAGACTTCAAATTATATCAATAATAGTGAAGCTTCTACATCAAAAAATATATATTCTTCAAGGAATCAATTTGAAGAATCAAATATGGAAATAGGAAATGAAGAAACAATAAATGTATTTTCTAAAAGTTATAATTCGTCGTCGTTTGAAAAAAGTAATTTCTTTATCTTAAATTTTTTTCCTTTTTTATATATTTATTATTTTGAATACAAAATTTTCCATAATATTTTTAAATTTTATTTCTTTTTAATTTTTTAACATAATATAATTTTTTTTTTCAGATCCGTGATGAATATATAAATATTGGAGATTGTAACTATACATGTCAAATCTTAACCAATCAATGGGATTATGTAATGGTACAAGATTTATTATAACACAACTAACAAATACAATTGTTGAATGTCGTAATATTAATTCTGATGATATAAATGAAAAAGCTTATATACCAAAAATAGAAATGATAGTAAATGAATCTAACTACTCTTTTATATTAAAAAGATGACAATTTGCTTTAAAAATATATTATGCTATGACAAAATTTTCCATAATATTTTTAAATTTTATTTCTGTTTAATTTTTTAACATAATATAATTTTTTTTTTCAGATCCAAATGATGAATATATAGATATTGGAGATTATAACTATACATGTCAAATCTTAACCAATCAATGGGATTATATAATGGTACAAGATTTATTATAACACAACTAACAAATAGAATTGTTGAAGGTCGTATTATTAGTTCTAATGATATAAATGAAAAAGTTTATATATCAAGAATAGAAATGACAGTAAATGAATCTAATTACCCTTTTATATTAAAAAGACGACAATTCCTTTTAAAAATATGTTATGCTATGACAATAAATAAAAGTCAATGTCAATCATTAAATAAAGTAGGACTTTATGTAGAAGATAAAGTTTTTAGTCATGCATAGTTATATGTTGCATTATCAAGAGTAACATCACTAAGAGATTTACATATTTTAATACATGATTCAATTGACAAATATTCAAATCATATTAAAAATATTGTTTATAAAGAAATATTACATAAGATTAATAAAAATTAATAATCAATAAAATAAAATAAATATCTAACATATATTAATTTTATTTGAATAATTATATTATCAAATATTTATTATAATTTTTGAATATTAAATTCCATTCAAATATTCATAACAAAATATTTATGTGTTTTATTATTTATAAAAAATGTTCAGTCCACTACGAATACTAAAAGTAGGCGAAACATATGATATCATCCGTGCCCGAGTTTGTCGTCTATGGAGAAACACGGATTACAATGTCGGATGTCTAATAAGCGTTGATTGCTTATTAGTTGATGAACAGGTAATTTAATTTAATTTTTTTTTTACCGAAATTATATTTATTAATAATAAAAACTTCACATTATTATTATTATATATAAATTATATTAAATTAATATATGTTTTTTTTTAGGACGAAGCAATACATGGATTTGTTCGTGTAAAAGACATTGATTTCATAACAAACAAAATACAAATAGGTAATATATATGAAATCAGTAACTTTTTTGTTACGAACAATAAACAAAGATGCAAAATTGTCCCGCATAGAGCAATGCTATAGTTTGCACGATCAACAATTTTCAAAGAAGTTGAAGAAGATATTCCCGAAATACCTCAGCATAAATTTAATTTTGTGGAATATGACCAATTAACATCAAGAGTTGATATCAATGACCTTCTTTCACGAAAATACTATAAAATATTTATATTTTTATTAACAAAAAAATATATAAATATATAACATTAATATTAATATTTACTAATTTTGTATTTATAATTTTATACCAGATGTTATTGGTCATCTCAGATCTATAAAAGGTGTCGAGGAATCCAATGTGGGGAATAAAATAGTTAAAAGGCGAAATCTAACAATTCAAAATATCAGGTAATTATAAATTATATATCATTATAAATATATTTTTATTTAATAAAAATTTATTTCCTAATAATTCATTTATTTAAATTTATTATATTTTGCATAGAAAAATCACTAAATATAACTCTTTGAGGAGAGATTGGCGAAAATTTTGATGAGAATGCAGTTCATCAAATGTCCGAACCAGTTGTAATCGCTTTTACAGCTATGGCAGCTAAACAATATCTCGGTAAGTATAAATACAATATATATTAGTACATATAAATTTATCCCAAATAATAAAAAATAATTTGTAATTATTAAATTCAATAATTATAAATACACAGATGGACTTTATGTAACAAGCACTTCCAGAACATCATTCTATTTTGAGTCGGACATCGCTGAATCAATAAATATCAAAAAAAAAAGGTATCATAAATATTTATTACCCTTATTTATATATTTTACAATTTTCTTAAAAAATTAACATTATTTATTATCTTATCTACTTATAGGTTTAGTCATTCTATTCAAGTAATAGACTTTATTACTCCATCAATAGAAAAACCAATAACATTAGAAGAGCAAAAAACGATGAATAGACTAATAGTAGCAGAACTTCGAGCCCTGGATCCATACCAAAATCAGGTAAATATTTATTTATTACTTTATATTCATAATATATAATTTAATAAAATTTTTCCTCTCCAAATAACAGAACAAAAAATTTACCACAAAGACAACAATCACCGAAATTGATCCACGGCAAGGTTGGTTTTACAATGCCTGTCCACGCTGCTATAGACGTGTCAAACAGTCAGGAACTTCATGGTGGTGCGACACTCATGCATACTTAACAACAATACCAATTAGCTGGTAATATTGTTAACCTCTATTAAAAAAAATTAGTACATAACTTTTAACCAATAAAAAATTTACAAAATTTTAATTATTTATAACAGGTACAAAATTAATATCCTAATTGAAAACAGCACTGGAGGCATGAATATTGTGATGCTTGGAAAAACGGTACAATCACTAATGAATAAACCTTGCTTAATACTAACAATCAAGATGGATATACCGATCCAAACATCATTCCACCTCTCCTCAATTAACTGAAAGGCATCTCCAAAATATTTTCAATTCAATTTCGTCTAAGAGGTGCATTTATTGATGCAACGGTTATAAAAACTTTTGATGATGATGAATCACAAATGTTATTGCCCGCAGCACCAACCCAATCCCCAAAAAATATTCCTGCACCATTAGCATCTTTGGATCTAGAAACACCACTACCAGAAACAAAAAAAAGTCTGAAAAAACAACTTTTCATTACCGAACCGATGACAGAGGACATTCAATCAAGGTGCATTACTATTCATATTTTGTTTTAAAATTTTTATATTTCTTTGCTACAAATATATAAAGATAAATTATAAACAATTATATAATTATACACATTATTATTTCAGCTCTCCACAGCATCCTCTGTCAACAGAAATACAAACATCTTTCGTTGACCCATCCAGAAAATGCAAAGAATCAATGTATAATTATCTTTTATATATAATTACATATCATATCATATAATTATACTAATTTCAATTTTCTTTATAAACATAAAATAATTATTCTTTTTCTCATGACAAATAAGATGAGAAAGGAAAAAAACTCAAACACAGTTGAAGACATTTTGAACAAGAGATGTTCCATTTGTAACAACTTTGTTTATAAACATGTATTTATATATGTTTGTCTGTATATATAAATCCAACACTTTGATATAAACTTGAATGTAAATAATATAATATTATAATAATTAATCCTAAAAAAATATACTTATCATAATTATATTATTTATCTTAAGTAAGTACTTTTATTATACAATATTTAATTATTTCCTTTTATTTTTTTTCTGTCCATTCCCGAACATAGCGCGGGCTTCAAACTCGTATATACTAAAGGGATGCTAACTTTCACTGTTCACTGAATAGTTTTTTTTTTTTTTAACTTTTGCTGCTGCTGTTTTTTTTTTTTTTTTTTACTTTTGCTGTTTTTACTCTTTTTTTTTTTTTTTTACT